>JALLAP010000025.1:0-137826 GCA_036939355.1 Thalassiosira profunda | reverse complement strand
GCGCATTAGATGGGCACCGACTTGAGGCCGCGTTGGGATCTTTTTCGGGATGTACCTATTTATTACTTAACTGCCAGTCATACACATCTATCTCTGCTGCTGCCAACAACCAACAAACAACAACCTCGTCAAAGCCGCGTGCAGCCCCAACTCACGCGCGGTGCACCAACCCGGCCGCGGCCCCTCCTCCCGCCCAATTGCAGACCGCACTTCACAATGAATTCAGTGGCCGACGAGCCCCGGGGAGCCATCGAACAGCTCCTTTGTTGCGAGTTTTGCCAGGAGGCTGAATTCGAGGACCACGAGGAGAAGGCGGAGCATGAACGCAACTGCGAGGCAGCCTGCGTCACGGTGCGCCTACCAAAAGTGTGCACGTGCAAACACACAACTGGCCTCTACTTCAGCGAAAACGAATCTTCTGTCTGGATTAGTAAGCGATCGGAAATGTTTCGGTACGCTGAAGAAATCCGTGCCGTTGCAACTGACCTGTTTTCGCCTGCATCCGAGCATTGGGTGGAGTTGGACGAAGACACTTTCAACGCCCTAGTGGATTTCGGAAAGAAGTACATGCGCCAACATCATGGTTCGGTGAAGCAGTTCAACGACGGAAGTATGAGAGCTGCCCTGTTGCAAACTATCAAACCCCGAGATATAATCGAATCCATCAAATACACCCGTCGCATCCGAGGAGAGGGTAGCCGACCGAAGTCGAAGAAAGAAACGATATGCCTGAGCGATGTATATGAAGGCGACCGTGGCCGAAAATTGGACAGCATTCTGACCGACGAGGAGCGATTTCCTGTCGAGCTCTCGGTAAAGCGAGTGCCACGCACACAGAAAAAGGAAAAGCAGAGCTCAGATCCTCGCGAGGAGATAGATCAGCTCAGCCTGCAGGGCAACAGTCTTCTATGGGAAGTCGATTGGAATATATTTGTTGGTAGGCTACTTCAGTTCACGTTCTTGAAGGAACTGAATCTAGACAGGAACTGGATAGGGAGGGATGGATGCAGAGCATTGACGACACTTCTGCGCGCAGGTCCACTGGAATGGCTCTCCCTCAAACAAAACCGCCTCGACGACGAATGCATCACCATGATTGTGGAAGCCCTGAAACACAATACCACGTTGACAAATCTCTATCTGAACAGCAATGATGGCATCACTGGAAGAGGACAGGATGACCTCTTCGATTTGATCGGCAACACCACATCGATCAATGACATGTATCTATCAAATCACACAATTCGATGCCTCAACTGGGATTGTGTGGACTCGGCTTACTATACTGCAGACGACGCCTCATCTGAACTCAGGGTTCTTCTCGGATTCAATCGGTATAGGAACGATTTCGATCCGGGAAGGCAGAAAGTGTGGTGCAGATACTTTTGCAACAAACGCCTAGATCTGACGCCCCTCCTCGAAATGGACATTGCAATCATACCCCACTTGCTTGCGTGGATTACTATGCTTCATGGCTCCGAAGGTAAACGTCGCTTCAGACCACAATTCAGCGGTGAGGGGGAACATATACGCCACGTTCAACATATTGTCCGAGACTGGAATGTCCCTGCCCTATTTGGCTTCCTATCGGCGGACAGATCACGCATCATTGAGCTGGAAGAGATAGTCCGATCACTGAAGGCAGAAGTGGGCAAGCTCAAGAAACAAAATAACGAGCTGAGGGAGGAAAATTGTGCTTTGAAGGGAGAGGGCACCGACAGCTTGAAAAGAAAGAGGGGGAATTGATTTCTGCGTTTATCTTAATTGCTCTATGTTGATGTATCACGAGCGAGGACAAATGCAAGAGAAAACAATGCAGTGATGCTATCACGGATCCCGCAAATAGTCAGTGATCTCTGCCAAGTAATGAACAGATGCAAGAGTTGACGAGCATGGTCATGAGATTTGCAAACAAGTTGCATCCATCCCACACATAGGTTGTAGCTGTACACTCACCAACACCATCTTGCATCGAATTTCCTTCGCTGTATTCAACATTGCACGGGACGGTTCGTGTCGCCACAACGCCATCTTTTGCTCTTTGTTGCACATATCCCACATAATCTTCGATGCCCGCAAAGAGCACATTGTCTGCAACGACCTTTGTGCCGCATTTGATCACGCCGGAAGCTTCGAGCTTGCAGAGATCGGATTTGTACGAATCCTTGTCGTGATCGATGAACAGGAAGTTTACTGTCGATGCGGGACACTTCTTCAGTGCATCGCCGACAACTCTCACGAGGTCCGTTTCATGGCCATCGTAGCTGATTTGCAGTACTGATATCACATCCTCCATGCAACTTAATCGAACCATCTCCATCGATACTTCGGCATATTGTCGATTGATTTCTGCCGAAAGCAAATGGCATTTCATTGTGGTGCTTGCTTCCCGGAGCGCCCGGCCCATCAAGATTGATGCGTAGCCGCAATAGGTTCCCAGCTCGACTACTACAAATGACACGTTGGATTCAGATGGTGACTGCTCCATCTTTGCAGTCAACGCAGCCTGCAGCGCTTTCAGGAGGATCTCCCCCTTTTCAGGCCCCACGTGCATCATCCAGTGACGGGTCGTGCAAAACTCATCGATGGCTTGCAGCACATCGCTGGCGCGTTGCAAATTGGCCTGGCCGCCAGACGGTGATGGATCATTCATCGAGTTGCGCACGTGCGCCAGGAGCGACGCCTCGGTATTTGGGTGGAAGGATAGCACACCGCAAGATTCGTCGCGCTTGACGCCCGACGAGGCGCCGCCGCCATCGTCGTCGTCGGAAGATGAATCGCCAAAGCACTCCATGGCCGGCATGGCTCGAAGGTGAGGGATTGGTTGGTGATGACTTTCATCTTCATCTACCTATCCATCCGTCCCTCCCGACTTTGCGCACAAAGCTAGCACGCACATCATTCTCCTCGACGTCAGTGATGTCCTCGCAGATGAGGAGGGTGGCGCCCAGGGCAGCGGGGGCCGCGGCCGCCGCGGTGGCGTCCATCGCCGCTGCGGGTCTCGCCGAGAGACGGAGAAGAGTCGTCGGCGACGGCGGCGAAGAAGAAGAGCATCAGCGCCAGTCGACGACGCAGAGCCATCACATAACACACCACATGCATTTGCAACCTCCCTCGCTCCCACCGCCTCCCACGCTCCTGCCGTTGCCATCCCTTCTCAACAACGCTAAAAGCTGTCAATGCGAGGCGAAGGTCTCGGACGAAGACCACCACCACCGTCGCCGCCTCAACATCCAACGCTCTCGCACCCTGCGCATCCTCTCCTCCAAGGCCACCGTCGATAGGACCCTCGCCTCCCTCTACGAGATTGACTGGGACCGCGATCCCATCGGGGAGGGGGCGTTCGGCCACGTCCTCCTGGCGAAGCACCTTAGTACTGGCGAGCGGGTGGCGCTCAAGCGCATCCCAAAAAAACTTGCAAGTCGAGAGGACTTCCAGCGAGAGATGGAGGCCCTCCTCCGCATTCAGAAGTGGGGCGGCCATCCTCACATCTGCGCCCTCCGCGAGCACTTTGACGAGGGGGGATACTACTTTCTCATTCTCGATTTGATCGAGGGCGGGGAAATGTTCGATCACCTTGTGAACGCCGGGGCGTACTCGGAGGCCGATGCCGCCCGGTTGGTGCGGGAGGTGGCGAGCGCGTTGGACTTTCTCCACGGGATAGGCGTGGTCCACAACGATATCAAGGTAAGGGAGATGAGGTGTGCACGTGGCTTTTTGGTTCAGTAGTTCGTTGATAGTGGGAGCCAAGTGATTATATCGTATATTAGATGACGATCTGAGGGAGACAGCCTTCCATTCATTGGCTGCTTCCAACACGGTGACGACCTAGTACGAGGCATTTGTATGATGGCAGCAAGAAAGACCGAGACGATTCTGGTTGTTCTATTCACACCACCGTCCGCTTCACTTTCTCCTATCCTGATTCTCTGTCCTCCTTGCTTCTGTCCTCAAGCCGGAGAATCTCATGCTCAGCAACGAAGAGCGAGGAGAGGGGAGCATCCAGCTGGTCGATTTTGGGTGAGTGTCTCTATTGATCCTACTTACTCGTGAGATGTTGATGGGAGCCAAGTGATTATATCGTATATTAGATGACGAATCCGAGGAAGTCAACCACCCATTCATTCGGTTGCTTCCAATCAGTGACGACCTAGAACGAGGCATTTGTATGATGGCACCCGCACAGATGGGTTGAGAATCATGCATGCCCTCGTCTGATACTCACAATGGCCACCCTCTTCTCTTCTTACGCAGCTGTGCCGAGGTAGAGGGCGAGGATGACGACGACGATGACCACGACATTGAAGTTTCTCCAAGGGGGAGTTCCAGAGGTGCGAAGAGCCCTGGCGTTGGCGGCTTTACGCCCGCATACTCGTCTCCAGAGGCATTTGCGGATCGAGAGTCGCCGCCACTGCCACCTGCAGACATGTGGGCTCTTGGCGTCATCGTCTACATTATGCTGACGGGTGTGCATCCATTTGATATCAATGGTAGAGCTACCGATGAGGAGATTGAAAGGGACGTCAGAAATGTCGACGCACCTCTGCCTCTCGGTCCAAAGCACCCATTCACGCGGCACTTGTCCCCGTCGGCCATTGACCTCATACGAAAGCTGATGGAACGCAACCCAAAAGAGCGCCTCTCGGCCTTCGAAATGCTCCACCATCCGTGGGTCACCGGTGAGACAGCGAGCACGGCTGTCATGGCGGGCTCAGACAAGCGGCTCAATCGCTTCCGTAAGTTCAAGACGCGGCTTCAAACGCAATTCTTCGCAGACGCCGTCGGGTGGAGCGACGAGGCAATACCCTTTGACAGCGACGAGGCGCGGAGGCGGACCAGTTTGATTGAGAGGAGCTTCCGAGCCATTGATGGATCCGATCACGCAATCAACAAGCTCCTTTCGTCGAGCGGTGATGACAAGGCCGGCCTTTTGGCGAGCGAGATCCACCACGGCGCGGACGACGAAGACGTGGATGATGGGAAAGGGATGACCATGGGTGATTATCACGATCTCCTGTCGGAAAACATGAAACAAGTCTACTTCCCCAAGGGCCACGTGGTCTACCGAGAAGGCGATCAGGGCGATCACATGTACTTTATCAACTCCGGCACCATCAGTGTCATCACCGAGGATGGCATCAAGAGCAAGAGGCATGCAGGTGATTTCTTCGGCGAGGGCGCGCTACTCCACCCGCTGAAAAAGCGCTCCGCCACCATCAAATGCAAAACCCCCGTCCACGTGATCGAGGTTAACCGCGAGTACTTTGAGGTAAGACCAGTGGTGGCATTTTGCTTGTCAGGCGTTGCTTCTCCACCACTCGCAGCCACTGACCCGCTCTACTGTTACGCCCCAGAAATACATGGCGTCGTCGAAAGGGGTGGTTCTCTCGCTACGGGAGAAGGACAAGATCCGAAAGCGCAACCGGGCAAAGGCCCTGCTGAAGCTGCAGAGCGGGATGAAAAGCCAGGCCTTCAAGTATGGGGACGAATTGTACAAAGAAGGAGACACAGGCGATTCTTTATTCGTCGTTGAGAAAGGCAAGGTGAATGTGAGCAAGGGCGGACACCAGGTCATCATCGCACAGGAGGGAAACTTCTGCGGCGAGCACTCATTGCTGACAGGGCGATTGCGCAACACCACGGCAACTTGCATTACAAAGGAGGGCTGTCTGGCGACGAAGATGCTTGGAAGAGACTTTCGCAAGCTCATGGAGGCCTCGCCACAGATGAAGGAATCACTCATCGATATGATGAATCGACGCGACCTGAAGAAGGCTGTGGTGATGAAGTTGGGAAGAGAATTTCCCTACTCGGACCCTAGAAAGGCGTTCGATGCCGTGGATGTGAAGAAGCGCGGTGTGTTGCACTCGGATGACATTGCACGGCTGATGCGAAGTATGGACAAGGAGTACACTGACAACGAGATCCAAATGATGATGCAGACGCTCGATCTTTCCAAAGACGGGAAGGTGACATTTGATGAGTTCGTGAAAGTCTTCATTGGCGACATTCGGACGACGCAGTCCATGTAATTGTATGCTAGAAACTCTTGAGAGCAAAAGATTGCTGGCTTCCTACCCAAGGCTTGCAATGGCCGATTGCGTGAGGTACCGATACTCCTCCACCGATAGCTTCAGAGGCCGAACAGAGGGCGGCAAAGTGTCCTCAGAAGTCACATCTGCACTCAGCGAAGGAAAGGCAATCGCCACCAAGATTGTCGTCAGGCCCTTCCACATCTTCATTTTGAGATTCGCAGCAGGAGCGGAAGGGTCGAACGTCCCAACCAGCGAGGCGAGGCGCTGTTCCGCCGTCCTCTGGTCGATGTCCTCCCCGCCACCTTTCGGTGACGAGTTGCTTTGCATCTTTTTCAGTTCTGAGAGGGAACGGGCGATGTTCATCCGCAGCATGCTCATGATAGCCGCCACCCGCGATGCCCCAATGCCGACCGTGGCTCTGCTTTCGTCGCTTGGACCGTCCTCTTCCTCAGCGGCAGATTGTGCCCCCGGCGGCGGGCTGTCTTTCCCCTGATAGCTGAGCACCATTTCGACCGTGGCCGGGGTGGCCCAACGTTGCGTCAGCAATTCCCACAATATCCGAAACGAACGAACTTCCTCCGCGTTGGAGTGCGGCTCCGATTCCTCGGCATCCTCCCCATCAGCATCACACATCAGCTCTGACATTCCCAGCTCTTCCAGTATCCGCTCGTCGTGATCCCCATCGCTGCTGCCATCCTCCGAATCGCTCCCGTGCTCCCTCACATCCTCATACTCCACGTCGTCCTCTGCCTGAATGCGTTGCCCCAGCCGGTCTCTGCTCGACGCTGCGTCCTCCGCCACACCCCCAGATGGTTCGCCGCCGTACTCGCAAAATCGCACCTGCTCCCCGTCCTCCCCCATCACCCCCACGGCGATCACGCCATTGGCATCGACCACGGGAGGGCCCGATTTGCCGGCGGGGTCTTGCAGGTAGGGCACCCCCTCCTCCGTCATGAGCAGGGCGGACATGCGAGTATTGTTTGCGTCGTCCCCGCCCTTGCTCCTGTGCGATACCACATTGCCGCTGTCGGCATCCCCGGCATTTTCGCTGGCCTCGGCGCTCAGGTCCGCCGAGCGTTGGGCGAGGTCGGCCAACGACCGCAGGGGATAGTGCGGTGTCGTGCCCCCCGAGCTCCCGGATGAAGGTGAAGGTGCATCGGCCGAAGATGCCGCAGCGGCGGCATCGGATTTGGCGGCGCCGCCGGCAGACGACGAATAGCGGGGGTTGGAGCGCAGTATGCCGGTCATGATGGAGGCGGGGAGGGCGGGGGAGGCGCTGGAGACGAGGCGGGGGCGGCGCTGGAGACGAGGCGGCGGCGGGGAGGTGGAGAGAGGAGAAGGAGTTGCAAAAGACATGAGGGAAGATCTGAGCGGGATTCAGACTCGACTCAGCTCATGCGACTCTCGCTAAAGCAGGACAACACGCAAATAAAAAGCAGGTGGACCACCCAAGCAATGACAAGGGCGGCGATAGACGATGATGCCACAGCTCCCATGGCCATGGAGGTGATCAATATAGATTCCAGCGACGACGAGGCCGCCTCCCCGGGGATCCCGCCGGCCGTCTCGTCAAGCCCCTCGGAGGCGGCGCATAAAAATATCGCTGCTGCCAAGAATCCACCACCTGCTGAGGACGACAGCTCTGCCTCCTCTGCCGATTCGATTTGGGAGAAGCCGGGCCTGCCGCCCAAGAAGCAGAAAAATGCGGCAAATGCGAGCGCTCCCAAGAGGAAGAAGAGCGATGTGCCCATCGATGAGGACACGGACGACGACGACGAGGATTTGGAGGTGGTGGAGAAAAGTGGTGGTGCATCCGCCACCAACAAAACGAGGAGCACGGCGCAGCCTGCCGGCATGGATTGGAGCGCACTCAAGCAACCACCGGCGCCGACGGTGGACGCCTATTTAGGGAAGTGGAAGGTCATGCTTCTGATGGACGTCCGGGAGGTGCGTAATGCGGTGTATTGCAATGCAAACCTCTGCTATTTCTCTGCTATCGCTCACACTGAGCTGTGCATCGTTCTCTCCTCTCGCAGTTTGGGCAGCACAAGGGCAGTGATTTTTTGCAAAAGACCGAAGCAAAGATCAATAAACACTTCGGAGGCGTGCACTGCGAGCTTCTCTCCCTTCCGTCGGCGGACTACATGTTTGTAGCCCGCTTGATCTCGCACGATACGGGGGAGGTCATTGACGAACGAGTGCTCGATCTAATCATCGAGCGCAAGCACATCAACGATTTGCAGACGTGCCTAATCATCGACTCCAAGAAGCACCGGCCTTTGAAGTTCTTTGAGGCCCAGATGTATAAAATGCAGCACTGTGGAGTCCGCAGAAAGCTATTCCTGATGGAGGGGGACGAAGACGATCCGAAGCAATTCTCGTTGATTTCGGCAAAGGGCTACCGGGGGACCAACGTGGCGAACAAGATGGAGCAAATGAAGCGGCTGAAACGGGTCAAGACGGTGCGGCTGCAGATCGCGGTGGGGGAATGGCAGGGCGTGGACGTCGTCTCGACCAGACACCGGGAGGACACGGTCCAGTTCCTCATCTTTCAGCTGGAGGAGCTGAAGCGGACCTTCGACCCCTCGCGGCCGCCCGCCATGACGATGGAGGACGTGAAAAGCAAAATCAACGAGGAAATGAAGGCGCCCACGTTGCGGGAGTACCTCCGTCTGATTTCGCAGCCGGGCATTGGGCCCGTGAAGGCAATGAAGGTCATTATGGACCCCAAACTCGATTGGGACAAGACGTTCATATCTCCTTCTTGTTTGTCGCGAAAAACGAAGAGCACGCTTGAGGATCACGCGACCTTTTGGGGAGAGTCGAAGGCCGATGTTGGGGCGCGCAACCTGGCCAATGCGCGATCCCGGGCGATGCGCTCCAAGCAATCCAGTGGATTGATTGCTGACATTGACGATTTGGACAAGAATGTTGGCGCCGCCTGCCCGCTCTGCCGTGGAGCGATCGACATTTTTGCTGATGAGGGCATTGTGAATTGCAATCGAGTGGCCAAATGCGGCAAGTCTTTTCATCAGGCTTGTCTGTCAGCGCAGGGTTACGACATATCGGCCAGCGATGGCTGCCCCGTGTGCAGAAGTTCGAGCAAGTTCTCTGGTAATGGACAAGCATTCTCTGGGAAAGGTCAGGCTCTTGGCAAAGGCAAAAAGCCATCGGCGGCGGCCAAGGCCAACAGCAACCCTGAAAATGCGGCGCGAGATGCTCGGCTGAAGAGATTCGATAGAGCTGCTACAGAAGGCAGCACAACGTCTGAGGCATCGTCGAAGAAGAAGTCTAGGCCCAAGGGCAAGAAGGCCTCTGGGTCAGAGAAAGAGAAGGGGACGAGCGCCGGCAAGAAGCGCAAGTGGCAGAAGCCAGCTGAAAAGGTCTACATGCAACCCGCGAAAGATCGCAAACCGGCAGCCGCGGCCAAAGCAACAACAATCATCGACAGGAACGGATGTTCGGCCAATCCCCTCCATGATGCGGACAAGTACGCGCATTTGCTTGACAAACTGGACAAAGCCGACAGTGGTAGTAGCAGCGGCGAGGGCGGAAGCGCCAAGAAAAAGAGAGCCTCAAACAGTGGCAGCAGTTTATCTTCTCTCAACAATCACCAGACTAGCAGCACTTCCAACACCGAGGAGGAGGATGTTACAGCGTGCGGTGTATGCAAAGAAGCAATCAACATATTTGTCGAACAAGATATCGTTGCGTGTAACAGGGTCACGTCTTGCGGAGCCGCATTTCACGAGGGCTGTTTGGCGGCTTGTGAATATGATTTGCAAGCGCATGATGGTTGCATCAGTTGCGAGGATAAATCAAAGTTTGTGGCCCGATGTGGAGAAGAAGGCAACCAAAAGCCAGCAGCCAAGGCTGATACCGACGATGTCATTGTTGTGGATTCTGACGACGAAGACAATCGAAAGGCAGCGCCCCATCAAGACGATGATGTGATTGTCATAGACTAGAGCCTGACCAGAAAGAAAGCGCGCCCCTCATTCCTTTAAATAAACTTCATTTGCACTTCTATCCCGCTTCTCCATCTCCACTCCTCTTTTACAGCAACACGAGCCCAACGTCGTCGTGCTCCAGCGTGGGGCAGAGCCAGTTGTAGATGTAATATTGCAAGTTGCCGTCGCCCATTCCGAATTTGAGATCGTCCAGGAACCGATCGTTCTCCATCAAATTGAGCGCGTTGAAGACGTCGTGCCCTTCGTTCTTGGCCAAAATGAGGCAATCCCGCATCAGCTCCGTCAAATCCACCGTCTTGGCCACGTTGTAGAAGGAGTACGCCGCGTGCAGCGTCGAGTGCTTGGCGTTGCCCAGCACCGACGAGTGGAGGTGGTAGTAGCTGCAAAAGTCCGTGATTTCTCCCTCCGCGTTCACGTTGACGAACGAGCTGACCACCCCCTTCTTCGGCAGCAGCCAGTGCGCAAACTCTTCCTCGGAAAACACCACCGCCAACTTGAACTTCGAGAGGTGCTCCATCACCAATTGATGCGCCGCGGGCACGTCTTCTTTCGTCATTGGTCGCAATCCCGTGAGGCTCGTGGCCGCCGGAAGTTTGTACAGCTTCTGCATCCGCGCCATGGTCATCCGGGGCGGCACCCGCGTGAACCCAACCTCCACGAGCTTTTTCGCGTCCAGCGTCCGGTGATAATAACGGCAGCTCGCGACGTGTCCTGGCAGCACCACCCCCGCCGTGTACACCGCCTGGAAGACGCCGGTGTGGTTCACCCGCCGAGTGATTTCCTTGATTAGGACGGGCGCCAATCGCTTCGACCGGAGCTTCTTGTGCACGCACAGGAAATTCACCTCCACCATGTCCTTCTCCGCGTCGTACACGCGAATTTTCGCGGGCACTCCGGTGATGAACGCCATGAGTCGCCCCGACTTGCTCGATCGGACCCCCAGGTGGAACTGCTTCCGAAACCCCGGGGGCGTCAGCGCCCACGTCAAAAAGTCCTGGCCGTAATCGAAGCGGAACATGCACTCGTCGTCCTCGACGTAGTTTTGGTACAGCAGGTCGTACACCTCGGTGCGCTGGGCGGCGTCGGTGATGTCGACCTCGTCCCACTCGAAGCCCTTGGGCATGTTGTAGGGTTCCTGCCGCAGGTCGGACGGGGCCTTGTCTGGGACGATGGGCTTGTGCCAGTTGGGATCGGGTTCGGCGCTGGAGGCGATGGCCTTGGCCTTTTGGGTGACAGCGTCGTTGAGGGTGGTGTCCGAGTCGAGCATGGGCTGTCAAACAATGGTATTCACGTGCACGAAAGGGATAAGAAGAAGACGGTACATGTGAAGTGCACATCAAAATGCTCAACATCTGGCGCTGACAACATGCCAACAATGCAAGACGAGCCACTCACCTGCGTGTCCCAAAAGGCGTGCTTCTTCTCCCCCAATTCCCCCGCCGGAATCACCGTCGCGCCCCCCAGCTGGAGCTGCTGCAGCACCTGCTGGATCGCCGCCTGCTGCGCCTCCCCCACGCTCGTGTTGCCCCCCGTCGATGCCATTGCCGCGCCACTACCAGAGGAGTCGCCAGCGGCAGCAGCGCCACCGCCCGGCACCATCTGGCCCTGGAGGAGGTCGCCGAGGATCTCGGCCGCCTCCTCTGCTTGGTCTCCTCCGTCGTCGGCGCCCTCGCCGTCGTCGGCACCGTCCTTGGGTGGATCCTCCTTTTTCGACATAATAATTGTGTGACGCTGGCTCGCGGCTTTACGATATACGCTCTCAGCGAGAGGAAGATGGGCACCCCGGCGGCTCTGTCAATGGCAGCGTGGCCGGGAGAGGCAGAGGAGGACGCGGGGAGGGTTGGTCTGGGTTGGTGTTGGTGTGCTGGCGGCCGGCGCGGCGGGGGAGGAGGTGGGCAGCTGCTTCCCGCCAAAAATCTCAGCCGCACAAAATCCGACGAATCCGCCCTCCTCGCTCCTCGCACCTGGGTGTCCGCGTCCTACCTCCCTCCTCGCCCGCTTCCGCCCACCCGCTGCGCCGACAATCCAGGCCGCCCTCTGCCCCGCCTACACGAGGGCCAGCCGCCCCGCGCCGAGGAATTAGGAATTGTATCTCGTTGTCGTTGCAAATCACTGCTAAGCATTGCAACACAGCGCCCGGATAATTGCAACCGTTGCAGAAGAAATCAGTGCGGTGACAACTCCCGATAACAATTGCAAATACGACAAAGAAAAATCATGGCGTCCACCACTCCACCAGAGCCCAAGAGCGAGCAGGAGGTCCTGTCGACGTACCGGCAGATGCAGCAGGAAATGCAGGGCCTCATCCAGAATCTGACCAAGATCGAGATGGAGCGGAACGAGCACCGGTGCGTTGGTTTTTGTTGCTGTGTAGGCAAGCGGAGAATTGCTGTCTTAAAATTGGGTAGGCAGGGGACGGGGGGAAATTGGTTGGTTGGAAATGGAGCCAGCTTTGGTGGATATTTTGGGAGTCGTCGCGATGGGGGAGAATTGCTATCATTGCGTTTCGTCCGCCCAAACTGACCACTGCTCTTGCTTACCGCTGACTTCTATTCATTTATTGGATCAATCAATATCACTTAAATGGGGGCAGGCTGGTCGAGGAAACGCTGACACCGATGGACGGCGACCGGCGCGCGTTCCGGCTGGTGGGAGGAGTGTTGGTCGAGCGCACCGTCCGAGAGGTGTTGCCAACAGTCATTGAGCACAGAGGAAACGTAAGTGTGTTGCGTGTCGGGTGTATTATTATTCCGCGTTGCATATCCACCAACTGACGTATCAACTCAATTATTATATGGGGAAGCTGGACCTTGTCGTCCAGAAGGTGAAAGACGCGTTGGACGCCAAGCAGAAAGAATCGGCGGCATGGAAGGCGAAGTATAACATCAAAACCCAAGAAGAGATGGAGCGGGAGAGGCAGTAGAGAACAACACTTCACATCATGTGGGCAGGGAGAGCTTGGGAGCAATTTGCAAATCATTGCAAATAGACTGCAGCTCTCACAGGGTAATGATCAATCAGATCCCTTTCACATTCCGGTATCTGCACAGAATATCTGCCTCGCTTTTCAACAGCTATCGTTACCACTTCAGTATCAGCAAGGGAATGGCGTCGTCATTCCCATGGTATCAGGGTGCGAGCAACGCCGCGCATATTGGATGGACGAGCATTCCGAGGACGACGCCCGAAACCAGCACGAGGAAGAAGGACAAGTACGCCCGCCTCTTCTTCTGTTGCTTGATCCCTTCGTATGCCCGCGTGCTTAGTTCCCTAATAAAGAGCAGGCCCACTGCCGCCTCGATGGCGTCCGTCACCTCCCCCACGTACAGCTTCTGCGATATCGATATGGACGCGGCGATGAATGCTGTGAGAACCTCCAAAGCGACGAAGGCGGCTGATAGCAATGTGAGCCACGACGTTGCCTTTTTCAGGCTCCGAAGCGCCTGCTGCACGTCCGACGCCAGATACATAGACAGCATGAAGAAGGAAACGAAGGAGTCGCCGGGGTATGCCTTCTCGGCATCGCATAGCAGATTGTCTTCCGGGGAGAATCCGCTCTCGAGGCAGGCGCCGTGCGTAGTATAGACCGCCACGGGTCCCTGCCGGTAGTCTTCGATGGCCTCAATTGCAAAAAGATAGTACGTGAAGAGCTGGAAACCGACGATGAGCGCTCCCACGACGCGATCGATGCGATTCCTTTGCTTCAAGGCTGCTCTGTCGGATTCCTCTCGGATGAGCCAGGCGTGTGATGTCTGGCGAAACTCGGATTGTTCCGACTCGGCGCTCGGGGCAGATTGTAGGCTGGATCTAAATTGTTCGTCCTGCATCGGAGTCTGGGAGCGTTCCTCTTTCGACAGTCCGCCGCGGTCACCGCTGTTCAGGAAGCGACGGATGACTGCGATTTCGTGCGGTGATAACGGTGCAATTGACGGCATTTCCACGTAATCGGATGCATCGGTGCCGTTGCCGCCGCCGACGCCACCGTCATCACTAGGCATGATATGGTTGTTCATTTATCGAGTGGCTCCTCGCCAGCACACAATTGCAATGCTGTGTCCGCGATCATGATCTGTGATGGTGCACTCGGTTGCAGGTGCACCACCGTCCTTGGTTTGCAATGCCGACACGTGCTACGTGAATGCTAGCCAAATCCCACCCGCGCTCCAGCACACTTCTCGATAGCGCCGCCAGCGCCTCTGCGATAAGGAGGTGGGGGCTGGTAGGGCTTGGCTATGGCGTGGCTCGACTTTGGCCGAGGGCGGTCCTGCTACCGTCGTATGTACAATAGGCGGGTAAGTACGAGCGGCTGTGAGTTGAAGAAGGAATGAGGTCGACCAAAGATACACTTTGACAGCATTTTTCTCTCGCAGCTTTCCAGATCTCATTCACCTTCAACAAGCACAAACACTTCCCCTTCCGCAGCCGCGCCACACCCACCCGGATTCGGAGCCCATAGTACCCCGGAATTCGGAGCCCGTAGTAGTACCAGCCAGCATCGATCAATCCAACATGCTCGGGAGACTCTTGTGCGCGTTCGCTTGCCTCGGCGCGGGCGTGGCCGTGTCCGCGTTTTCTACGGTGCGATCGACGCCTCCTTCCCGCTATGCGCTGCAGATGCGTTCGTGGTCTTCCCCGGCGCCCCGATTGTCCGCTGACAGCGTTGCAGAAGCTAGCGAGGATACGGATGATGTGACCTGCTACGTCGTGAACGACGAAGAGATTGTGACAGAGGGCGAGAAGCCGCATGTGGTGTGCACTTCGGAGCCGGACGATGTGAGTGAATGCACCAAGAGAATGTTTCCTGTTACTTCTCGATGTACGATACTGTTGCCGATTGATTTAACCTCTTCTTCTATCTGTCTGTACATTCAGTATGCGTGGTTTGAGGGAATCGATCCAAAGAATATGCGGGTGACGGATGGCACGGAGGAGGGCGGCGTGGAGTGCGTGGAAAGCGAGAACTTTCGTGGAAAGCCGGAATGGGAATGCGAGTAAAACAGTCTTTGAAGGGGTGTGTGAAAAGAATGGGGAGGCGAGAAGCTATGCTGCAACCTTCATTAGAGAGATGTAGGCCGGTGGGGCGCGTTTGGCGGTGCGAATCTTTACAGGGATGATAACCAGCGGTTGTGACAATGAATCAACGCTGCCTTCAATGTTACGACGACGGCCCGCGACGGAAGCTCACGGTCTGGCTCTCGCTGCTCCGCCGGCAATCGAACCGCGAGAATTGCAACTGAGATAGGGCCTTCAGATCCACTCGCGTGTACCCGTCCACAGCGTACGGGGCATCCTTGGTTTCCGCTTCTTCTTCTCCTGGATAGAAGGCGGGATTGCCCCAAGTGTACCAATTGTGCCCGCAGGTCCCGTCGTCGGCTTCTCCGATCAACACGTACTCCTCGGCCAATCTTTCCACTGCTTTTTCGCTGTCGTCATGGGCATCGCTTGCTGGGCTCGTTGGCAAGCGAAAGTCTGCGGTCCAGTCCTCTCCCGGCGGCATCCACGAACACAGTACGATCAGCCTCCTTCTATTCCAGCCTTCTTGCTCGTCGGCCCTGGGTTCGTATTTACTCAATGCCTCGAGAGTCGACAGCCTCTCCACCTCTATGTCGCTGTTGTTTTTGTAGATGGGCGCTCTCCAGCTCCCGTCGTCGGTTGCTATAATGATGGGTAGCGTCGTAGGGGCATCTGTAGGGCCATCATCCCTCTTCTTTGCAATCTCCTTCATCGCCCGGCGCAGAAAATATACGAGCCGTCCGTCTCCCGCCCCGACGTCCAGCACGATCGTTTTCGTCAGTCCCTGCTCTTCATCCATCTCTGCGATTCTACCGAGCAGGTATTGTGCCAGCCCAAAGATATAATCTCGCGTCCACAGCTCGTAGGAGTCCTCTCGCCGCCGCATTTCGAAGTAGGCATTCAACGGTCCTGAGTGGGCAATCTGCCCTTTCAGTTTGTGGTGTATGAGTTGCTCGATGTCCAGCTCATTTGCATCGGATTGCAGATTGTCATCCTCTTCTCCCCACGAAGCGTAGGGAACTTTTTGTCTGTTCCAATCCTTCATACCAAATGCCTCTTCTACCATGGCAACCGATGGCAGCTTCAACGGCACCTCGTCCGTGGCGACCTCGACGGTGCTCAATCCTGCCGCATCGTCCCTCAGCTCGGGATGGCGCTTTATTGCATTCGACACTGCTAATCCGTATCGCGCTACAAGATATTCTCCCCGGATCCATCTGACAAAGCGATCGTATCCATCCGTGGGCGAATCGTCGCTCTGGTCGTGATGTGCAAAGAGGTGACGGTGCTGGTCCCCCGAGGATCCCGTCGGCAGGAGCGCCGGGCGGATGTACCTTTCTAGCGTTTGGACCCGCTGCTTGCTCAGCTCATGCACATTATCTTTCCTTTGCTTCTCTTTTCTGTCCTTGGCCAGCTGATTGTGCTTCATTCGACGTCGCTCCTGCCTCTCCTTCCACTGGCGCTGCACCTCGTCCTCCACTTTCTCCTCCCTTTGCGCCTTTAGTCTCTGATGTCTGTCCTCGAACAGCACGTCCCACACCTGATCCACAAAAGAGTCCCCTTTGTCACCCTTCGTGGCGCTCCCAAGCCCAAGGTGGCGGTAGTCGTCCTGCAGCTCGATAGAGGCCAATCTCTGGGCGACGGGGAGCAACGCGAGGGGCGCGAGGCGCGGGAGGGCCGCCGCCGTCAAAGACTCATGCAGCTTGAGACTGTACTTCAGGAAGGCCGGGGCCACCGCCTTGTTGAGGCGCCGGGTGAGATCGTAAAACAGCATAGCGGCATACCAGGGGGGAGGCCGCGGCGGTTGATGGGCTGGCGGCGAGGCGTCGGGTGGGGTGGAGGTTTTGGGCGGAGGAGCGCGCGGAGCAAATATAATCCGTAATCCGCTAAAATAAATTCGGCCGCGAGCACCAAACAGCCAACCACAACCTTGCCACAACCACCAAAATAGTCGTCGACAATGAAGACGCTGGTCCCCTACCGCACCGCCGTCGCCTCCTTCTCGTCCTCCTCCTCGCCCCAGCACCGCCAGCAGGGGTTCGAGTACGACGGCGGCGAGTACATTCTTTCTCTCGCCTCTCCCGCCTCGCCCGCGCCTTCGGATGACACATCATCACGCGCATCAACTTGTGTGGCGGCCGCGCTGAGCGACAGATCCCTCGCCTTGTACGACGCCACTGCGGGACAGGTCTCTCACAGAATACCCAAGGCGCACGATGGTCCGATATCGGAAGTCCAGTTTCTTCCGGGGGCGTCGTCGCTCCTCAGCGCCAGCCAGGATGGGACGGTGAAGCTGTGGGATGCCCGATCGAACTCCAAGCAATCAGCGATTGCAATGAAGTTGGCACTGCCGAAGGAGCAGGCGCTGAGCGTCTCGGTGGGCTACGGTGGAACGCTTGCGGCGGTGGGCACGAGCGCCGCTAGAATATCCTTTTTCGACCTTCGAATGGGCGACAACCATCGACCGAGCGGAAATTTGATGGGCAATTCCGTGGATGCGCACACGGAGGAGGTGACCAAGGTTCGGTTCCAGACCATTCCGTCGCCGCAATCGAACGATTGCAAAACAGCGTTGGCCACTGCCTCGGAGGACGGACTGGTTGTCATCCACGATCCGTCTCAACCGTCGGAGGAGGCGGCGCTATTGTCGGTACTCAACATTGGCGCCCCGCTCCGGGACGTCGGATTCTTCGGCCCTTCGCTCGAAGGATTGTACGCCCTGACGGGCAACGAGACCATGAGCGTCCACCACTGGGATTCGGCGCAAAAAGTGAGCGACGTTGGCGGGATGGGGTTGCGGGGCCTGCTGAGCGATGCGGTGGACACACTAGCGGGGAAAAAGAGCAACGCCGATGCAATGGACGAAGGGAGAGCCGTCGAGTATTTGGTCGGGTGCACGTGGGCCTCTGTTGCGACCTCTTCTCCGGCGTTGTATTTGTTGGCGGGAAATTCGGAGGGAGATGGATACGTGTTCCAAATCGACGCCGATCGGATCACGCCGCTAATGCACCTCAAGGGAGGCCACCGAGGATGCATACGCGATTTTTGCTGGATCGACGATGGCTCTGGTGGCAGGACGTTGGTCACCGGCGGAGAAGATGCCCGGCTGTGCGAGTGGGATTTGTCCGGCAAGCAGGCCGCTGCAAATTTCCACAGCGGGAAGAAAGACAGGAGTCACAAAGGAGGAGGCCCGGTGAGCGGACGCTCGTTGAAGAGTGCAGGCAGCAGCAGTGGCGATAAAGGGAAGAAGAAGAAATTCGGCTCTCCCTACTGAGATGAGAAGACAGAGCGCGGGCACAGCCTACCTATCTGCGATCAATTCCTTCCCTTGCTTTTGCAACTATTGCCAACTGAATGAGGCCAGTCAAAGTCAGTCATGCGTGGAAAGTCGACTGATTGTTTTCAACCCCACGCCGGACACGCTCGACTTGGACAGACTTTCACTTCTCAACCGGACTCCAGCTGACCATGATGAAGTACACGACCTCGTTCGAGGAGGAGGAGCAGGAGGACGATGGCGTCGGCGCGCTGCCTCCCATGCGCCCCTGTTCCACGGCGACTCGGGGCCATAGGAATGGGGCTGTGAAGAAAGCAGCCATGCGCCGCGTTTCGTTCGACGACGTAGTCGCGGTCGAGCGCCAGTCTTCCCTCGGAGGCGGTGGAGTGGACCGCACCTTTATCACCATTGGCGACGCCAGGGGCGACGACGCGACGCACGCAAGCTCTTACTTTGAGGCGGGCGACGGGGACGACGACACGATCCACAGCCATACCCTCTACAGCCTCCACAACTACAGCCCGGCCGCCAAGAAGCGGAAGCAGCAGGAGAAGGAGGGGGAAAGGTCGACCGCCCACCGGTTCTGTCTCGCCTTCGAGGATTGGCTGGGCGAGGAGGGGTTGGTGGAGGACATCTCGTCCAGTTTGCTGCAGGTGGTGACGGCTCTGCCGAATGCGTTGGCCATATCCGACGAGGACATTGATGGCATGTCGGACACAATGAGGCAGAGCATCACCAAATTGGGCAAGATGGAGCACGAGAGGAAGGTCCGTCGTTGGCGCAAGATGGAGATGAAGAATGATTGGACAAATGCAGCACTGAGCCGTCAGGCCAGCTTCTGATTGCGCACCCATTGTTGGTAGAATTATCTCTCATAACATCCCCGCCCCCCACCATCGTATTTGCACACCCACGTCCATCCATCTAAATGAGGTTGTTCTTCGTCTTGACCTCCACATATCGCTCCCGGTCCGCCTTCCCCAGCGGACTCTCCTTCGCCCACTCCTGAATCCTCTCCACCAAGCTCTTCTCCCCGCCCTCGGCCCCTTTCATCTCCTCCGGCACGTCCGTCCGCAAGGTCAGCACGTTGTAAATATCAATGGTCTCCAAATTGACAAAGCGCTCGAACTGATCGAGCTCGTCCACCGTCAACGTCGGCACGTTCTCGGACGCCCACGTCCCCAGCAGCAAATCCACCTCGAGCCACCCCCGCTGCTTGGAGCGATAAACGAGGCGCTTCCGCCGCACGTCCAACGCCCGTTCCTCGTCGGCAGCGGAGGGAAGGCGCAGGTGTTTGTCCATGATGGCGTCGTATTTGGGCTGGGCGCGGTCCCACAGTGCCTGCTCGCGCTTGGCGGTTTCCTCGGACACCCTCATCTCTCCTGCACCTCCGAGGTAGGTGCGCGTTTGCAACGCCGCAGTGGGCAAACGACGGCGGCCCGCGGCGGCCCGCCGCAGCGCGGTCTGGGAGAGACGGAACATCGATCCTCGCGGTCGTGTTCGAAGGGTGCAAACGGCTGGGCAGCGGCGGCGTTGGGGAGTGCGGCCGTGCGGCCGGCGGGGTTGGCTTTGTGCAGCTCTGCGCTGGCGGGCGTGGAGCCGAGGCGGGCGCCGATTTAGACAGCTGTATTTCAGTTGGTGCATCTTCGTTTGTCGCACCTACGTATTTCATTTCGACATCTAGTATCAACCACATCCTGGTTGTTCGGGCACAAAGAAGCTCTCTTCCATAACCGAAGCGGAGGCAAAGCAAGATCGCACAAGACAGGCAAGCTCGAGGCAAGATCCTCCCAAGAGTGTGCACAGCATTGGCGGCGGAATGCGCGGCGATCCCATAAAACGAACAATCTCTCGACGACAACACCTCTATTGCTGCAACAACACCTTCATCATCATCATGACATCACCAAAAAAAGCCAGCGCGCTCTCCGCGGCACTGATCGTCAAACACGCGAAGAGCGCCTTTCCGCTGCTCTTCGAGCAAGCGCCCTCATCGGTGCCCATCTCGAGCGTCGCGCAGATCGTCGCGGCGGCCTACCTCGCACATCGGTGCTATCCGACGATATCGCTGCGAGACGTGCTCTTCTGCGTCCTCTACCCGACATACTTGGCATTTGCAAATCACATCATCTTCGCCAACAATGAGATCATACGCCGGCGACCGAAGGAGCACCCGCACAATGCGGAGGCAAATCTTGCCAAGTTCTTCTCCGGAGGGGACGCTCCGTGGTTCGCCCGGTACATGGGCCTCGCGGCAACAGTCGGATTGGTGCTTCCACTCGCAACAATTTTCGGTGCACCGGAAGAAGTGGCCACTCTGGCAATACCGCACCTCTTCGTGCTGTGGGTCCAAATTATCGGAGAGTCGGCGACAATGTTCAATCCGTACAGCCATCGGTACATCACAATACTGATACCAATTGGATTTAGTGTGTATCGCATGAATCTCGCAGTTGAGTGGTTCCTCGGCAGCGCCTCGCTCTACAAAAGTGCATCAGCGGAGAACGGCGATTCGATGTGGCACACGCTGGGCCTTGTCCTCTCCGCAGCCAACGTCTTGTTCTGGACGTACAACCTGTTCGTGGTGCTGATGCTCAAGGTCGTCCCGGAATACCTGAAGGATGAGCTCTGCGAATCGCCGGACGTACGGGTCGTTGCGCTTCCTGTTGTCGGAGAGCCCAAGAAAGGACGGAAGAACGCATGAGCAAGATGCACCGAGAACAAAGCTGTGTGCCTCAATCTTATTGCTTCAATGAAGTCCTTATAAAAATGCATTTCATGGATAGTCGCTGGATCCACCCTTGCCAAACAGATACCTCATCTCACGCCGAGAATCCCACAGCGTCTGCCCCCACGCGCAGCACGAACAGCGGCACGCTCCTTTCCTGTGCGACGACGCAAACACGGGCTCTTTCGGCCTCTTCGGCCGCTGTTTGGCCGTTTCCTTTCTGCCGCTCAGCGCCTCGTCCTCGACCAGCTGCCACGACGAAGGCGCGCCACACCCCTCGATTCCAGCCGCCAGTAGAGGAAGCAAGGACCTCCGGGGTAGGTAGAGAGACGTCTGGATTGTCGTTTTGTGATCGTACAGGCCATTTTTGTAACTGTGGCGAGCCTCGGGCTGCGCGGGCTCGTCGTGGTTGGGGTGCGCCAGCAGTTGTTGTATGTCGAACAGAATCTCCGCAATTGCGATCTCCGGGTGCCAGTCCTTCTTCAGCGTGGACAAAGAGACGAGTCCCGTCGGATCGACATTGGCGTGGTGAAACTCTCTCGGAAATCGACATTGTGGCGGACCGTCCAAGTCGTTCCATTGTACGTGTAGCGGAAACAACCCTCCTTCCCACACCGTGCGCTTCGGGCCTGGTATGCCGACAAGCAACGACGTCGCGCGACATGTCTTTGGCCGGTAGACAGCGAAATCGTGCAGTGCCTCGGGCTTGCGTCGCATCCACGAGCGGCAGAACTCCATCAAGTGGCGATGCACGAACATGGCTTGCGCTGCATCCTGCCGTCGGATTTTGGACATCTCTTTTGCCACCAGTACCTTCACAGCCGCTATCACGAATGCCGAGCTGTTCCCATTCTCATCCCTCGTCGCGTTAAGGACGGCAGCAGCTTCTTTCTTTGCTGTATCATCATTTTCTCCGTTTTTGTCTGGTCTCTTCTTCCCAGCGCCACCGCTTTTCTTTCTCGGTGTGCTTTTGCTCGGTGTGCTCATTGCCCAGGGCCGCGGAGACACCATCGTATCGTCGTCGTGGACCTGCTTTCGCGTTTGAGACTTGGGCGGCGTCGCCGCTTCAACGTCGTTGTGCGGTGTGAAGGGCTTGGCCAATATCCGATCGGCTTCCAGGCACAATCGCGCCAGTCGCTGGGTCATCAGCCCGCCCTCCTTCGGAGCAGCTGCCGTTCCACTGCCGCCGGAAGCATAATTGATATTCGCTTTCTCTTTGTCGCCGCTGACAGTCTCGACATTGTTGTCTCCGCCATCATCAGTTGTTTGTGCACATCTCGTGAGCGTTTGCAAATGAGCCCGGCCATTCCCCATGACTTGGTTGTTTTCTTTGTTGCCGCTGCCACGAGACAATTCGCGATGATTGACGTCGCTGTTCTCCTTGTCACAGGTGCCAGTCTCGGCTGTGCCTTCCAATGAATCGTTTTTCGCACACGTCGTGCCCCCGTGCAAGAAATCCAGACTCTTTCCCGACAGATACTGGCTCGCGATGGTCCTCGCGCACTCGGGCCGATGGCAATACCCTCCCGACCGCATGGCCCCCCTCCGTTGCCGGTGGTGGCAATTGGACGCTCGGCAGGGTATCACTTCCAACGGACAGTCCTGCGCGGCATGCGAGGAATACGCGCCCAACTTGCCCGTCCAGTTGCAGCTCTCTTCTCCTTCTTCGCACTCTTTTCCCTCCTCCCGCGCCAGCTGGTTTCTACAACGAATTTGCAAGTGCTCGATTCGATGCGTCGCCACCGCCCGCGGCGTCGACGGCGGGGGCGACGGATCGTCCTCCTCCACCACGGCAATGTGACGACACGTCGGGCAGACGATCGACACCCCCTGGAAGCGGAACTTGCGCCGGTCCCTCCCACCACTGCTCCCATTGCCACTGCTTCCTCCTCGGCTGCCTCCATCGTTGAGCGCCCCTCCGTTCTCCTGATAAGAAGACAAACACGCCCGGCAGAAGAGGTGGCCGCACTGCAAACTTGAGGGATCGTCGAGGACGCCGCGGCAGATGGGGCAGATGAGGGAGGGGTCCGGCGGGCGGAGGAAGAGACCGGCGGGGAGGCCCATCGTAGGCAAGGCGCTGGGCTGCCAGCAGGCGCGGCCGGCGGGCGCGACGCTGTGTTGGGGAAGTTGACCGTTGGCCGTTGCGGTTGGCTTGAAGGGGAAGGTAGGGGTGTTGCAATTCTCTTTGCAAAGTAAATGATGAGGGGTATCAACCGCATTGAATGATCCATTTTGTAGGTGCACCGTCGATGTTCTTTGACTTAATGTAGCCCTAACCCTCACTTCACCTGTCTCTCTCCTGCTCTCAACTCTCAACACCGGTCACCACCCAAATTCCAAACTTTGCTGAAACGAGCCCTCCCTCACCTGCTCCTGCCACAGCCGGGGGGTTGCCATTGACCATCACAAGCGGGCAACGATGAGGCGCTCGATGGGGGCGTGGCTCGCGCTTGCGGCCGCGGCGGCGCGTCTCTCCTTCCCAGTCACCGACGCGCTTCGGTCGGTGCACTCCCATCAGACCCATCACCCAGTCAGCAGAAGAATTGATGGATGCCCCGCGCCTGATAGATTTGGAAGCGGCATCCGACCCAACAACAATGTGCTACGCATGTCCCAATCGCCCTCGGCGTCTTCGCTGACCACGGTGTGGGCCAAGCTGACGGTGCCCCAGCTCAAATCCCAGCTGAAGGAACGGGGCCTCCCCGTCTCGGGCGTCAAGGCCGAGCTCGTCCAAAGATTGGAGGAGCACGAGGCGTCGCTCGCGGCGGATCGATTCGTCAGCGATATGAAGGAGCAGCCAACCACTGGGAAGATGGAAGCGAACGGGCGGAGGGCCATTGCGTTCCCCCCGCCGAAGGACGACACGGAGATTCGGGTGATCGAGACGGAGGTGCGGGAGACTGTGCGGATGCTGGACGGCCTCAAATTGACCAACGGCGGCGCTCCGAAATCGGATGCCATACCCCCGTCCACGTCGTCGCGTCAACTGTCGAGGCAGCACCAACAGACGCAGGAGTTAATGGAGTCCCTCAAAGCGTCGTTGATGGAGCAACAAGCGGGGGAAGCGGGCGGAAAGCAATTGACATTCACGAAGCAATCGTCGCGCGAGGAGAAACTGCAGCACTACGTCGAGCAGCTGCGGCTGCGGCCGGCGAACGCGCTGAAGGAGGAGCTGGTCAATTTACGCCTGTCGAGCAAGGGACGCAAGCCCGATCTGGTGGCGCGGCTGGCAGAATATCACGTCGCGCGGGATGCCAACGGAGGTGCGGCAGACGAACACTTGGAAGATGGGATGGAGGTGGAATTGCCCAAATTGACGCAGCCGTCGTTGGAGCTTGACCGGCCCGCGTCCTTCGCCGGGATACCCCGCTTGTCGGCCAACGCCGCCAACGCCCTCCACCAGGCTTTTGGAGACGGTGGAACAGAATCATATCCGGAACCGACGCCCATCCAATCGGTCGCCGTTCACAAGCTGTTCTATCCGCCGAATCCCTCGGCGTTGTTGCACGCTCCTACCGGAAGCGGCAAGACCATTGCTTACTTGTTGCCCATCACCGAAACCCTGTGGAAGGAGGTGGAAGCGGGCCGATCCGACAGCACCGTGGACGTGGATGCGAACGACATGGCCAACGGGATGGCGCTAGTGTTGCTCCCCACGCGGGAACTGGCCGCACAGGTGGCCGGGGTGGCGACCGTGCTGGCCCCTCCGGGCATGGTGAAGCTGGTCCCAAGGCCGATGGACCTCATGAACTCCTGGAAGGCCGAGGCGGACGGGGGAGACGAGTACGAGTACAGCCAAAAGGAAGGATTGGACGTCGAGGAGGGCGGAGGGAGAAAGTATCAGCCACGGATACTGGTGGGGAGTGCCAAATCCATCTCCACTAGCTTGTTTGGCGATTCCAAAATGCCGGGGACGCCCACGAACAAGCCGCAGGGGAAGAAGCTGTTGAGCTGCACGCGATGGCTCGTCATGGACGAGGTGGACCGCCTGCTCAATGTCAAGAAATCGCGGACCGACAAAAAGTCGCGACGGCACGAGAAGCCGGCGGCGCTGCTGGCCGCGGCTGTGGCTCGGCTGACGTTGGGACGAGTGCAGGTGATTGCAGCGAGCGCCACGGTGGGGCGGCCGCTGCGGAGGGAGCTGGCGAGGGTTCTAGGATTGCACAGCTCGGAATGCCCCGAGACACTTCGGGGCGAGGAAGACACTGCAAAACTGGACCGTAAGTTGAAGAGTGACGAGACGCACGTGGGGCGAGCGGTGAAGATACCGGATGCGGTGCGAAACTACGTCCTACCGGTGGACGGATCGACGACCGGGTCGTTGCTAACGTCCGCAGCGTTTGCGTCCAAAACCCTCCTCCAACCGGCGCCGGGGCAAGAGGCATCGAGCCGACGGGTGCTGGTTGTCCTGACGCGGAACTGCGACATCAAGGTGCACAACGCCCTTGGGGCCTTGCGCCACTTTGGCATCCGCCCCGAGCCGCAGTCGCTGCTCGATGCGCTCGAGGCCGACGGAACAGACCGGCTCGTGGAGGCGCACCGGAAGGTGTCTGGCGTCGAGGGCGTGGGCGGCGCGCGGCAGCGAACGGATGGTTTGGACGGAGACGACGGCGAGGGCTACCTACTCGTGACGCACGAGGACAACGTTCGTGGCCTGCATTTAGACAGCCTCGACGCCGTCATTGTAGTCGGGCGGCCAGGCAGCCCAGACGAGTACACGCACATTGCTGGACGAACGGGTCGGGCGGGGCGCCGAGGGAGCGTGCTGAATGTCGTGAGCTTCGAGCAGGCCGCGGCGCTGGCGTCGTGGACGAAAATGCTCGGCGTGGATTTCTTGCCGGTGGACGAGAGCGAGGTCGCCGGCATCGTGGATGATGAGGAGTAGGCTGTTCAATTAGGAATGTATAAGCCATTGTTAGAGAACTGCCTGGGAACAAATCTACTTTCGGGCCCTTTAATACGCGGATGACCACGTCTTGTCAACGTTACCGGTTTGACATCCTTCATAGTAGTAACCGCCACGCACGTCGACGCTGAAGGAGAACTCATCCAATGATGTGTCATGCATCACTGAGATGAGTAGTGGATCCGCCTCTTCACCTCCGTCAACTTCCAGCTGAATCAAATTCGGATTGCCCGGATCTGTTTGGACGCTCTCAAAGTTGTAGCCGTCACCGTGAACGTACAGCGCCTTTATCTCTGGATATTCCTCTCTCAACAGAGCCATGAATGGATCGCCAAAGTACTGCCTCCTTGACGAGGTCATCGTGGCGTGCGCAAACACAACAAGGGCACGCATTCCTTCCGATGCATACTTCGCCAGGTTGGACTCGACCCATTTGTAGTTGCCGTGTACTCTGGTTGCTTCGTCGCCGTAGCGGCCTCCTCCAATCTGATTGATCCCGACGAAGAGGGTGTTGGATGTGAAGAAGGCAAAATTTCCGGCCGACGAGGGATAATCTCCATTGGCGAGCAACAGCTGAGCTTCGTATTCAATGCTGATATCTGGATCCGACAGCGTGCCAAATCCGTTTGCGTTGGGTACGTTCCCGTTGCCAAAGTACTGCATCCACCAGCGCCACGCCTGGTCCGGATCCTGACAGTCCATCCACTCATTGTCCCCTTGGACGAAGAGACAATCCCTCGTGTCATATGCAAGAGCATTGGTCGGATGAGAAAACATCTCCGCGATATCTCTAAAGCTAGATTCGTAGCAAGGAGATCTACCCCATTTGATGTCTCCGACGTGGGCCATGAACTTGAAGTCCATTTCTGCTTGGTTCAGTTCTCGCAGCTGTTTGTTCAGGCAGTATCTCTGGTTCCTCGTGTAGGGGATATCACCAAAGGCCACGAAGCTGATCTTTTTCACCATTCGCGGTGTTGGAGACTTTGAAGGAGAGGGCGTCGGCATTGCCGTCGGTTGCACTGTTGGACTCCGCGTGGGCTGTGTACTTGGTTTATCAGTAGGATCAAGAGTGGGCGATCTGGACGGACTAGCTGTCGGATTGCTGGAGGGCGTCTTCGTCGGGCTTTGCGTCGGGCTGTCAGTTGCTGGATGTGTTGCATTGTGTTGCGTGCTGTTGCCACCAGAGACCGCGACTGGGCCCGCTGTCGGTGGCTTGGAAGAAGCCGATGAGGGCAATGAAGTTGGAGATTCGGCTACCGGTGCCGTCGAAGGCGATTTGGAAGGCGCTGCAGTAGGCGCCGCAGTTGCACTGTCTGATCCAGCCCCTGTTGCAGAAGCCACCTCATAACCAATCGAACCGGTAAATGCTCTCGGAGTGTACACATCAGTAGAATACACGCCCCGGAACTTGCGTCGCACGCCCACGCCCTCATAGATCTCAATGACACCATCGTCCGCCAATATGCTGCCTTCGGTCGTTCCCTCGGCATATCGGATCTTGTTCGGCGTGAACACGAAGAACGATTGGAGGGTGTCCGCTGCGACGCTTACGCTCAAGCCCTCCACCGAGGTGGGTGTCGTTCTTCCTTGCAGATCCATCAGCGAACTGTGGGCTAGCTCCCAGTCTTTTCGGACGAATTCGTGCCCGGAGTATCCGCCTTCTCTTGTATAGATTTGCACGAGGCTCTCTTGCTTCGATCGAGAGAAGAACTCCAGGGAGGTTATCACGATGTCGCGTTTCGATTTGACGGAGAACAGGTGGCCTCTCGATCCCTTCTCTCCGCCCACCTCGGCAGTTTGCAATTGCCGATCGGAGCAATCAGCTGGGCAGATGGACGCATCTTCGGCGAGGGCGCAGACGCCGTCGCCGCAGATATATGTCTGCCTAAGCCACACCACGTCCGCCCGGTTGCGGCGTCTAACTTTTGCTGTATCGACATGGTGGACACCGCTGTCCATCGACGCTTCTTCCTCGATGGAATCGGCGCCTGCTGCTGCGTAGGTCCATCGAAGAAGAGGAGACGCAGCCAGAAGTATCGTTGAGGCTCTCATCTCTAGAGCGAGCTAGTGAATGCAGACGGATGCGTGTGCAGCCCCTTCCGCGCAACGTCTCCGCGGCAGCCTCTCTTTGCGCGCAGCCGCCGCCACAGCCGCTGTAGCTGACGCTTCTGTTTTGCCCTCCCTCCCAGCCCCCGCCCCGCCCTCTCACAAAACTGGCGGGCGGGGGCACTTCTACGTAGGAACCTTTACGTGAACTTTTCACCCTGACTTCTCTTGTTCTTGTACCAAGGAAATTACACCCTGTGTAATTTCCTTGCTTGTACCTATCTTCTCGGGCGTGGTGCCAGTGCTCGGGCGGCGCCGCCGCCCTCACTCCAACGTGCCTTCGGCCGGCGCACCACCAGCATTTGCAGTGAAGCCTTCGCGCAGCGCTCGGAGAGAGACCAATGGAACCGCGGGAGCGGAGTCTCAATAAGCTCGGTATCTACGATACCCTGTAATTTTTCGACGGAGTTGCAGCAAAGAGGTTGCAAATCTGTTGCTCGTTGGTTGGAGACGATGGCAAGGCTGGGCGCCATTCCTGGCCTGCTCTTGCTCGCCTGGGCCTCCTCAGTGGCCGTGTCTGCCGCCTCCGACGAGCACGCCACCGACGAGGAAGGCGCCGCATCGGCGCTCCGCGGAGCACAGGCCTCTCCGGAGCTCTACAACGAGCGCTTCTTCCCGGCCGACGATGCACACCAGACTCCAGATCCCATTGCATTGGCGAACGAATCGCATCACCACCGCATGCTCGCAGGCGGCGAGAAACGCAGGAAGCGGAGGGAAGCCCGGCGCAATGGAACGCTGAAGATCGGAGAGTGTACCGGCTCACGGTGAGCTTGCTCCGTCTTGTTAGTTGCATATCTGCCTTTGGCAGCAACAACTCATGTCAAGTGTACATTCTCACGCAGCCCCCGAAAGTGTGGCTGTCCCACCGTCAGTCAGGCCGACTACCGCGGCAAGGCCTCCACTACCCTCAATGGACACGCTTGCATCCCATGGAAGGACGAGCACATCGCCCAATTCCCCAAGGAAGGGCTGGACGACGACGGAGTCGGGATTGCCGTCTGCCGCAATCCCGGCTCGGTCGCCCACCGGGCGTGGTGCTTCGTCGACGACGACAGGAGGAGTTGGGACTATTGCACCGTTGATATGTGCCAGCACAACGGCGCGATGGACCCTGCCGGCGGAGAGGCCGGAGACCGGGACGCGAACGGCCACGTGTCGGGCTGCGTGGACCGCACGCGCTACTACGAGATCGAGGCGGAGATCCAATCGCTTTTGGACTCGATTCCGGACAACGGGGACAAGGGGCACCAAATGGGAGGGATGCTTCGCACGTGTGCACACGACCTGATGGATTACGATCAAGACGAAGATGAAGGAAATCAAATGGGCATGGACGCTTGCATGGACTGGGAACACCCCAACAACGCCGGACTTAACACGTTGTGGAACGAGCACACTCCGTGGCACAAACTGTGGGCAACGAAGCACTCTGACATTTCGGTAGCAGACTTTTGGGTCATGTCCTGCAACGCTGTTGTGCACATTGCTTCAAAGACCCCACACTATCCCGAAGGGCTTGACCTATTTTCGACCTTCGCCTGGGGACGAAAGGACGCGGAGAGCTGCCATGGCGCAGCAGAGAGGCTGCCAACCACTGCGAATTGCAAGCAGGTCGAAGACGTCTTTCTAATGAGGCTGGGTCTCACGCACCAGGGCGCCGTCTGCCTTCTCGCAGCGCACACCATGGGACGCGGGCACAAAGAGTTCTCGGGGCATCACGGGAAATGGATGCCGAACGACCGTCAAACGACGATATTCGACAAGAAGTGGGCCGAGGAGATGGTGCTGAGGTCTTGGTCGAAGCGTCATCTTCTGGACCACGACCCGCCTCTTGACGACTGGACGACGGGGCGCTCGCTAAACAACCCGAAGATGCATCTTAACACAGACGTTTGCCTCATGTGGGACATCGACGAAGATCAACAGTGCTGCACGAGGACCGATCAGGTCGACCGAAACGGACGCAACCGCTGCGAGTCAGACCAGCACAACGAATGCAACTTCTATGCCCCTGATCACCCTCGGAGGCCGTTTTCGGAGGCCGTCAAGCACATACTGAATGGAGCCTCCAGAAACAACTTGCAGGACAACTTTCATGGTTGTTTCCAAAGAGCCTGGATGAAGGCGACCATGAACGGCCATCCCCAACTGAAGGCAGTTATGGATACGTGCTGAGATGGATTGGCGCTGGCTTCAGAAGCTTATTGAATTCATGCATAGAGACATCATGCTATTAACTCGCTGAGTATCTTTGCTTTCTCATGCGAGGTCCCAGGTGCCATCAGGTGCGACGTGCTTTCGCTGTCGCTTTGGGGTGTACGAAGACCCCCGCAACATTGGAGCAGATTTGGTGGCCACCAACGAGCTGGCTGGAGGCAGCGCGCCAAGCGTAAAGGTCTCGTTGTGCGAGCCTTCGAACCGACCCTCCCGGAAGAGAAGCAGTTCTCCATTACCCAACAGCGAGTAGTAACCTACGCCTTTGCTGCAGCAGAATCCGTCCGGATCCAGGAGCTGAAGCCGGTAGTCCCCGGCTTCCAATCTGATGGATTCGACGACCGTCATGGTATTGTTGCCAGCGTAATAGCCTGGTCGCCGCTTAATGATGAGAGTGTCTTTCTCTTCTCTGAAGGCAATGTGGTAAATCTCCCAGCCTGTTTCAGATGCCTCGCTGTCAAGTTGTAGCGTGAGCTCGACCGCGTATGTCGTGATGCTAGGCTTGGCAGAGTAGCTGGGCATCATCGAGGGAAACGATGACGGCACTTGCGAGGGTCCTCGAGAGCTTGTCGGAGAAGCCGTCTTCTTCTTCCCTGCAACAAAGTCGTGCACCGCGCTGATGCCGAAGTCTCCGCTGCCATAGAAGACTCGCTTTGATTCATCTTCGATGTCGCTGCCTTCGTACAAAGCATACCACCCATTGCCGGCCCAGCAGCAAGTTCCATCCCCAATGAAGTCATTGACTGTGACGCGGTACTCGAAGCCCTCCGGAAGACGGACGGTCTCAACCACCTGTTCAGACTTCGCCTCCTTGTAGAATCCGACAGGTCTCGACGCAAAGTTGCTGAGGCCATCGATCGAGTCAATAGACCAGCCAGTTTCGGCAGAGTATTGATCAAGCTGAAGCACGAGAGTCATCTCTAGCGCGTCAAGTGTAGGTGGGGTCGACGATGATGGCCGAATGGAAGCTCTCTCTGTTGTTGCAACGCTAGGAATTTGCGTCGATGCAGGAGAGGGCGTTGGAGCTGGGCCAACGCGAAACCCTATCGATAGCGCCGACTCGAATTCGCCAGATCGAGACGCGAGGAGTGCTGATTCGTCCACACGATCGCCAGCGTAGATCTTTATGTAACCCTCTCCATAGAGGCAGCCTGCATGAAGATGGTGTGAGTATCTCACATGCAACGAAAACAAACAACAGAAGCTTCTGGGCACTTACAGAAGCCGTCTCCGCCGGAATCAGTTACTATCAACCTCGCCTCGATGCCCAAGGGAAGGTACAGCCGCTTGACAACGAGACTCGAGGACTCCAAAAAGCTACCGGCGGGCCATTCGTAGAATGTTTCGCTCCCATCCAGCGTGTGGATGGACATGCCTGTCTCCTCGGATCCCCACTGATCAAGTTTTATTGCAATGGTGATGGAGTATCGATCAAAAGTCGGCGCGGCTGAGGCAGAGGGCGAGGCTGTGGCAGTAGGAGACAGAGTCTCGGGTTCACCAGCCAAGAATGCCTTCGAGATGGAATCCGTCCACGGCCCCTCCTCTTCCAGTATTAGAGAGCCTTGTTCCGAGTACACTTGGAAGTAACCCGCTCCATTATCGCAGCATATCCCATCGCGAGATTTGTCTGTGAGCGTAACGATAGCGGAGATCCCCTCCGGAATCTGAACTTTTTCGACCACCACCTGAAACTTTTGCGTGTAGTACCCTTGCGGACGTTCGAGAAAGGTCGTCTCTTTGTCAGCGGATGTGATTAGTAAACCCTGCCAAGGATACGAAGGGATGAGCGCTCGCGATGTCATCTAAGGCAGGACGCAGATATAACTCACAGTATCGGTTGGGAAGTCGTCCAGCTGAATCAACAGAGTAATGGGATGGCCGTCCCACGTGGGCTGGATGCTCATAGTAGGAGAGAAGGTTGCAGCAGGAGCAGGTGGTTTCGCTACCTCCTCAAAGTCAGCCTCCTCGCTCGTCCGAAGTGAAAGTGTGCTACAGAAGGCGACCCCGTCTACACAACATCGCTGAGCGAGCGTCGCAGAAAAGTCGCCGGTAGAACTGCAATCGTTCTCTCTCGGCGCATACACCCCCCACGAGTAGCCAAATGGAACGCCGCCAACTACATCTTGGCAAGTCTCTTTTACCAGAATAGAGCCACTCAGCTCTTCTTCGCAGTTCGGCTCTACGAATGGGAACGTCTTTATGCACGTGATCTCCTCCACACACAAGGTTGCTTCAGATACGGTACGCAGTTGAGGCGCCTCGAATCCATTGGTGCAACCTGCCATGACAGCCACGTACTGGTTATAGAGCTGAAGCCGCTTATCGCCGACGAAGCACTTCTTCTTGATCGACTTGGGGGCGGCATGGCATTGGTAGGCGAACACAGTGTCAGGCATCCATCCCTCGTCAGCGTTGCACCACGCACACCTGCCGCAGTCGGGGTTTCCGTCGGGACAAGGTTTGCAGTATTCGTTCGGGTCGATTCCTCCGATTTGCAGTGCCGTCTTCTCGCCCACAGTAAACTCATACGTGGCAGAGCTTTCGCCAGAAATCAACGTCGTCTTTCGATCGCCGGTGCCAGAGAGGACACGATAATAACCAGTTCCAGCTGTTTCTATCGCGAAGACCAATTTCGTGCCCTCGAGGATGTCGAACGCTTCCATGACGACCTCCGAATCCTGGCCCGACAGGCTTCCCGCTTGGTTTTCGACGTAGGTTGTAACCCCATCTGCTGATATCAACGAGAAAGCCGTCTCCTCAGGCCTTTCGCCGAGCTGCACTATGACAACAATGGCGACGTATCCCACCGGTGCCAGCGTCGGGGCGGTGCTAGGAGTTTTTGTGAACGACCGAAAGCTAGGAGCGGCACTGGGCACGCTGGTGACGAGAACGCTCAGACTCGCTTCGTTTTCATCGATCCTAGATGATGCTTGTGCCTCTTCGCTCTCGCCGAAGTAAGCGCCGAGGACAAACACACCAACGACTGCCAAGACAGGCAACAGAATGAGCAGCGTCAAGCAGCAGAGAAGTTGCCACTTGCGCCTCTTGATTCGCTTCCACATGGTGGGATTCTTTTGTGACACTGGTTTTCTCTCGATGCTTCTTTTCGATGACCGTCGACTCCTCGACGATCTTCTGCTTCGACTCCTTGACGACCTTCTGGTGGAAGCCAACGATCTGCGCTCCGAGGTAGCTTCGCCGGCTTCTGTTTCGCGCACTGACCTAGGCTTGCTTCGTTCTGAAGATTCCGTTCTTCTCCTCGATGTCTGCCTTTCGTGGGATGCACTGCGCCCAGTATTCTTTGGCGAGCTTTCTTCGTCCCTGGACGCTGCTTTGGTGCCACCCTGCACGTCGTCGCACGCCGAGCTTCGTATTGGCGCAGAAGACTCGTCTGCTGACGCCTTTTTGCGCTGGGCCAAAATGTCAGAACGAACGTCCTCCGGGAGTTGCTCAAAGTCGTTCGTGTCCATGTCGCACGAGGTGAGGAAGGCGGTGGTAGATTGGGTGAGGCACCCCGTTCGATTATTCCGGCTCTTGGCGACCCCACCTTCGTCTTCGCCTGCCAAGCCCTGGAACGATCGCTTGCTCGCAGCCTTCCATTGCGTATCATCGGACCCGTGCGACGACTTCCGCGTATCCGAGGGAGTTTTGATGCCAAGCGATTGCTTCGATGACTTGGGTCTACCGCCCTGATACCACACATCTAACGAGTGCCTGTGGGCCATAATCAAATCCGCAGGTTCGTTCTTCGAGCCGCGAAGGGACGAGCGATCTTTTTTCCTCCGCACGTCCAGGTCGTCCTTCGATGCCCTGCTGCACTTGCTCTCGTTGGATTGCCTCCGGCTGAGCTTCTCGTACTTCAACACTTCCAAATCGTCTACGGAGGGCCGTCGCTGTCTCCGGATGGACTTCTTTGGCTGCGCGGGCGACGGATCCTTCTGATCAGACGACCGCCTCAGCTTGACCCCGTCCGTGTCCTTCTTTCCTGAAGACTGTCTTTGATAAAGCCAAGCATTCCTGTCCGGCCCTTCCTTCTCTGTTTTTCTCCGGGCGATGATGTCCATATCATCCTGCGACACTCGGCCAAACAAGAGCTTGGATTGCATCCTACTGAGCTTCTCCAGTTCCATCACGCCCAAGTCGTCTACCGAGGGCCGTCGCCGTCGCCTGGTCGATATTTTGGGTTGGGCAAACGTCGACTCTTTCCTATCCGACGACCGCCGCACTTGGGACCCATCGGTTCCCTTCTTGCCCGAAGACCGCCTCAAGAGAGACGAGCCCGTCCTCTCTGTAGACTTTCTCCTCTCCGCAGAGTCAAGCTTGTTGTCCGACGACCGCCGCCGAATCGAGGCCTCCCTCTCTGCAAATCTTCGCACGGCCAAATCCATATCGTCCTTCGATTTGGCACTGTACCTGCTCTCGTTGGACTGCCTCCGGCTCAGCTTCTCGTACTCCAGCACGCCCAGATCGTCGATCGAGGGCCGTCGGTGCCTCCGCCTCGATTTGTTGGGCTTGGCATCGGGCGACGACGCAGCATTCTTGCCCGTCTTGTGCGCGGAGCCCCTCCGCCTCGACGACGAGGACTTGCTCGACGCGGACTTGGAGAGCGCCCCTCGCGCCGCATTCTCCCGCTCACTGGCATAGCGCCCCTGCAGCCCCTCCGCGTCGTCGAAGGAAGTGCGCCGCCGCGGATCCTCGTCGTCGCCGCGCCGTCGCTCTGCCGAGCGGGAGCGCCGCTTCTCGTTGTTGGCGGACGACCCGCCGGAGCGCCGGAGCCGCGCATCACGGGCTGTAGCCTCCGTCATGATTTGTCCAGGAGGCGGATGGCAGGTGCGTTTGTGGCTTGTGCACACGAGATGTGTCGCTGATATGTACGTAGAGCTTCTTAGCCTCGCCTCGGCCGCGGACTTCGGATGCGTCCTCCGGCATTGTCAGGACGTGCGAGATCACCACGCTGGCGGGGCGTGGCCGCGCCGCTCGAGCGGCGAGGACAGGGCGCGGCGGCCCCCCGAGGGGCGAGCCTTTGCAAAAATGCGAGAGCGAGGCGAGGTCATTGTGACTTGAATGACTGTTAGGTGTCCGATCGTCCTAACTCCCAACAGCGAGGGATCCCAATTGTCGGGACGTGGTGGGTGACGAGCAAACGAACAAAACGAACAAAGTCGCCACTAACTTTCATCAGAAGCGGCGCGGCCATCCCTCGTAGCCCCGCGGCCATGATCTTCTGCCTCACGATCATCTCCGCGGTTGCACTCCACCGCATCATCGTGGAGAATTGCCCGCCGATCAAGGGCGTGCAGGACCTCCAGGACGACGATGCATGAGACGTGCATGCACCGCCGTTTGCAAATAATGTCGGTCCCACGACCGACGACCGCCGACCCGGCCCACCGTACCCGCCCCGGCGGAGTATTTGGCAATTTATGTCCACGCTGGACGAGATTGTTGTCGCGGTGTGCCGTAGAAAAATCATAGACCGGCCGCGGGGTGTCATTTCACCGAGCAAGCAACAAACTTGCCTTTTTTTACTGCTGGCCCACGCAGCGGAGGACCCAATCAACGTTGGGGGTTGTACAAAATATAGAGAGGGGATCGCCCTAATATCCCAAACAGCAATGTCGCGAACGCGGGGGCCAAGCTACTGCAAATGATATCATAAAAGACGCGCGGAGCGGGAGGGACCCTGTATGTAACATAATTCGGGAGATGGAGATGAGGAGGAAGAATGGACAATGTATGCCAGCTTGGAGATGTGGGTGTGTTTGGGAATTGAATTTCTGGCCTCCGCTGTCTGCCCTCCTTGGTGGTCTGGCGCCGATGTGTACAAAGTCTGAGACAAAGTGAAACGCCCCCAACGAGATGTATGTAAAATAGAGCAGAGTACCACAAGTGACGAAAAGGATACCACCCCCCTTCTCAAGAGAGCAACCACCCTTCTCCCTCACCAGCAATCAAGGGGCGGCTCCCCTCTCTCGCCCGCTCCTTCTCTACCTCCCCTTCTCCCTCACCTTCCTCTCCCTCCTCTCCCTCCTCAGGTGTGAAGTCTGGCCGTCGTCTTAGGGCTAGGAAAATAAATGAGGCAAAACTTTACCAGTGCAAAGTAAATAACTTTTCGCTAAAAAACAACTCTGTCATTTTGATTGCACCTAATCATTTCCGCGGCGACCGCGCACCCACCCGGGCAGCCGCCCCACCCCCGGTGCCGCCCCCCACCCGCTCCAAGATGGCCGACCCCTACGATTTCGACGACGAGGACCTCCCGGACCCGTCGCTGAAGAACATCATCGAGCAGGACACCCTCCAGTGGATCTTCGTGGGCGGAAAAGGCGGCGTCGGAAAGACCACGACGAGCTGCTGCCTCGGGACGCAGCTCGCCAAACATCGGAAGAAGGTGCGCTGCTTGCCTTAACTTGGTGCAGAGTATCGGTACTGAGGGGAAGGGTTTATGGGGCGTCTTCGTTGATGGTTGCTCTTATTGAGTTGGTTTTGCAGCGGCTGGGAGGTCCTACATGACACATTTGTGTTATGCACAGATGCACCATGCACACGTGGAATGCTCGCACTTACGCATTCCAAATCTCCCTCGCCGCAGGTGCTCATCGTGTCCACGGATCCGGCGCACAACCTCTCGGATGCCTTCTGCCAAAAAATCGGGCGGGAGCCCACGCCCATCCAGGGCTTCGACAACCTCTCGGCCATGGAAATCGACGCCACGGAGGACTTGGACAAAATGCAACGATCGATGGAGGACGCCACGGGCGCGGGGCACGACGAGGACGGGAATTCTGGCATCCAATCGCTCATGACGGAACTGTCCAACTCCATCCCGGGCATCGACGAGGCCATGTCCTTCTCGGAATTGATGAAGCAGGTCCAAACCCTCGATTACGACGTGGTGGTGTTCGACACGGCGCCGACGGGGCACACCCTCCGGTTGCTGAGCTTCCCGACCATCCTCGAAAAGGCATTCGGAAAATTGATGGACCTGAAGGATCGGTTCGGGGGGCTGATCGGGCAGGCGTCGGCGTTGTTCGGGGGAGGGTCCCCGGACCAGGTCCAGGAGCAGCTGCTGGGACGGCTCGAGGAGACGCGCGCCATCATCAACAAGGTCAACGTGGCCTTCCAGGATCCGGCGCTGACCACCTTCGTCTGCGTGTGCATTCCCGAATTCCTGTCCATTTACGAAACCGAGCGGCTGGTCCAGGAGCTGTCGAAGTTCGGCATCGACTCGCACAACATCGTGGTGAACCAGGTCCTCTTCCCCGAAAAGGACGCGGAGGAACTGGGGGAGTGGTTCGATTCCAACAAGGACGGAATGCAGAAGGAGGCACTGGAAATATGCTCGAAGATGATGGCGCGGAAGCGGATGCAGGACAAGTACATCGGGCAGTGCTTCGATTTGTATGGAGATGATTTCCACGTGGTGCTGATGCCGCTGCTGGATCACGAAGTGCGAGGGGTGGAGAAGCTGAAGGACTTTTCGGAGCTGTTGATCAACCCCATCGATTTGGAGGAGTGAGGAGGGTGTAGAAAGGGAATGAATGCGGACGGCAGATCTTAGAAAGTAAATAATGCACCGCCATATGCCGCCAACTAATTGCTGCAGCTAGTTTTACACTCTTCTTTTAGCCTGACCTACGATACACCAACTTTACACCTGAATGGAACCTTACTTTGCCCATAATATTTGCTTGCAGACTGCTGCTAGAGGCCGTCTTGATCATTGCACGCTACTCTCGTCGCGACACCAGATTGCACGCTACTCTCGCCACGAACCCCGACGCGGGCGTCATCAGGCACAAGCCCAACGCCGCCGCCGCGCGGTAAAGGAGGGTATTTCTCATCATTTTGCTTCGTCCGACGATTGCAACGCGCTGCTTGGGCTCTTCCCCTCGGCTTTATGTATGAGGACAACGACCGCCAACCCGACCAGCCGACCAAAGAAGCTAACACAAAAAGAGAGGAATCTTTTCCCGCCATTTTTTCCTTGAAGCAAATCAGAAATCCGCCGGTTTGCACCTACGTACTTCACTTTTCCGCCGCCCCCCGATGCACCGCCTTTTGATCCTGGCGCAGCTGCTGGCCGCCGCGGGCGCCTTTTCCCTTCGGCCTGCCGCGCCGGGCAGCGACAGAGCGCCGGCGACGAAAATCGCTGCATCCTCTTCGCCGCTGGGCGATCTCTTGTCCGGAATAACCGGCGTCGCTCCTTCGTCGTTGAGTCCGCCATCGGACGTGTTGGCAGGCACGTTTATCGACCCTAGTCGCGACGATGTGGATCTTGGAAGGGTGTACAAGGCAACCAAAGACGGTTGGGGTGCTTTGGACTTTCACAAATGTGTAGATGGACGGGGGTCGGCGATTGTAGTGTGCCTCTCAAAGTCAGGCAAGAGGTTCGGCGGCTTCAACCCGCTGGGGTGGAATTCGTCCGACGACTACAGCAACAGCAATTCCGCCTTCTTGTGGTTCGATAAAAACGGCAAAGCGACAAAATGCCCGATACTCGTTGGAGGTAATACTGCGATATATGATTATGCAACCAGTGGCCCAAATTTCGGCGCGGCCGATTTGTGCATCGGCCCTCCGCGTGCGCAGGTGATGGGAGGATTTACCGGTCCGGATACGGAAGACAACCGATCGGTTGCGGGGAATTTGCGAAAGGGAAAGTCGAGCGTCGGTGGAGCGTACGACTACCAAAAGGGATGGCCTGTCGCCGGAGAATTTCAACTCGCCGAGGTCGAGGTCTATTGCAACCTAAACGCCGGCAAAAGGATGCCTTATCGAGGAGGTTTGTTTGGATGAGAAGAAAGCTCAATCTTCCAACCTAATCCTCCAATGAACCGCCAATCTGTGCTACCTTGTTGTTGAAAGGGAGTTTCGGGCACTCTTCGCCCTCCCCATAATACTCCTTCAGTTTTGGCAGAGCAAATATGCGGTCCCGATACCTCTTGATCGAAGGAAATTGTGTGAACAATACACCGTCGCCTTCGGAGATGAAGTCCATCATCTCAACCAATTCGACAAAGGAAAAGTCGGCACAGCAAAGCCTATCGCCCGCGATAAACTGCTGTTTGTTGAGTTCGCCGGCAATCGTTGCAAAACGGGGAAGCATCGCCTCCGATAGAGCCCTTCGATCATAGTTGCTTCTGTAACACCTTGTAGTGACCAATGCTTTGATATCGCACACTACTCCCCACATCATTTCGGCTTTGCCGTACGCCTGCAAATCGTCGTCGCACAGCAGCTCCGGGCACCACTTCTTCGCGCAGTAGCGATGGATGGCCGCCGACTCGGTAAGGGCAAAATCTCCGTCCTTCAGGTATGGCAGATTCGGGTAGCTCAGACCCTGGCTGTTCTTGACGTCGTTCCACGCTGCCCGGCTGAAATCGGGGCCATCTCCCTGCTCGTAAACCTCCTCGTCAAAGGCAACGCCACTGTAGGTTAGTTGGTAGCGGATGGCAGACGCGAGGCCGCGAATCTTCCAATAGCCCAGGACGGGTTTGGAGCTCCTCGCCCTCTTGGCGGGGCCGTGCTCCTCTGGATGGTCAGTGCCGGCCATGCTGTCGCGAGGAGGGAGGGCTGCTGAGCTCTGCTGAGGCTGCTAGTGTGAGTATCTAGGTGTCTACCTAAACGTTCCATTTTATATTTTCATACAAAGGGTATTCTAGACGAAGCCAGAAATGCAACATGGTTCACCCAAAGTTCAGGTGCACCTATTTTGACTTTGACTCGACCACCCACATCCACCCCAACCCAAAAAAGCAAACGGCAAACGCCAACTGTGCTCGACGATGGCGGCGCTGGCCCTCCTACGCTCGATATTAATTGCAATATGGCTCGCGGCCAATGTGATATTAGCCGAGGATGGCGAACAGATGGCCGCAGTAGCAGAGGAGGGTGAACAGGCAGCCGCAGCACCCGATGATATACCGATGACGGTAACGTTTGTCAATGAGCTTCCAAACGAGGTGAGCGCACTGTTGTGTTTAGATCGAGGTGCATGTATGGTATCTCTGCTTACCACTATCGTACTGGTGCCTTATCAGTCGATTGAGTTGTTCTGGGAGAACAAATTCTCCGACGAGAGAAAGTTGGAGGACACGATTCTACCTCGCGGTGGTGCCCTCGACGTCAAAACGTTCGTGGGACACGAGTTCAGCTATGAGCACGATGGCACGAGGCATTTCGTCCTGCCCCCGGCACCAAAGCAGGGGGAAAAGTCGTTTGTACTGCTCGCGGGGAGTCACGACGAATTTCGTGTCCGGTGCGAATTGCAACGAGCTTTGGATATACCCAATCCACACTTGGAGATTGCAGTGCGACCGTATTGGGCGCCGCGGGGGGCGAGCCGCTTCCTCGAGTTGGTGCGAGCGGGCTATTACGATGGGGTGGCCCTCAATCGGGTGGTCAAGCAATTTCTCGTGCAATTTGGGATAGCCAAAGATCACGAGACGAAGATGAAATGGGACGAGATGAACATTCTTGATGACGCACCCGATAACCACCAGTTTGGGCCGGGATTCATATCATTTGCCGGAAACGGTCCGGATAGCCGAACAACAGAAATATTCATCGTGATGCCTGGCGCTTCGCAAGAACAGTTGGATTCCTTTGGCGAGAATAGCTGGGAGACGCCATTTGCATACTTGATAAATGCAGAGGAGGATGGGGTACTAAGTGAGATCTATTCTGGCTACGGTGACATGCCACCGTGGGGGAAAGGACCGGATCCGGAGGCCATCTACGAGGAAGACGGATACGAGTACCTTGCGGATGAGTTTCCAGATCTGGATTACATTGAACGATGCTACATTGTTGACGAAGACGATGTCGGCGATGAGCTGTAAGCAAACTCATCAAGCATGATACAATACAAGATGTTAATTGAGTTGAACATACATATATTTCCCAGACGCATGGGACTGCTCAAGTTGCACCCGAGGCAGCCTTGCCCAAGCCCAAGCCTCCAGCTTCAGTTATCCACTTCCCTCAACTTCATCGCAGTATGGCGGCAGGATGCACTGCCCGTGCGCCATCAAATCCAGCTTCATCTCCAGCCCCTTGATCGACGAGTACCCATCGCAAGTGTGCGTCCGGAAATTGCACATGCCGCACCACTTCTCGAGTCCCTGTTCCTTCAATTTCTGCTTCTCCTCGGCCGTCTGGTCCTGTCTGCAATGGTTGTTTGCCATGATTTCCTTCATTGCCTGCTTGACTGTTTTCGGTCCGTAGTGGCTCACGACGAACTGCAGCCGCTTGATGCAGCTGTAGTCGGTGTTTTTGTACGCGCAATACGGGCAGAAGTTGTCCAAGTGCGTCGGATCCTCCGGCACGGGCCGCTTCCGACAGTCGCCCAGCTTGGGAATCGGCACCGCGTTCGGATTGGGCGCCGGCGCGGGCGGTCGGCCCGCCATCCGATTCTCGGGGCAGTGTCCCTGCTCCATCAGCGTCTGCCGCGCGGCCTTCGTGCTGGGACTCCACTTGCTCACCATGTAGTGGACCCGCTCGTCGCAGGTGAAGTGGGAGTGCTTCCACTCGCAGTGGCCGCAGAAGGGAATGCTCATGTCCACCTCTCCCGCGGGCACGTTGGACGCCGGGGCGGGAACAGGAGCCGGCTTGGGCGCTGGCACCACCACCGGTGCAGGGGGCGCTGCCTCAGTTTTCGCCGCAGCCTCCGCTTGGGGGGTAGTCTCTGCGGGAGTCTCCTCTGCCTTGGCGGGTTCTCCCTCCGCGTGCTCCACGCTCTCGGTCGTCACCTCCCCCGTCGCAGTCAGATCTCCCTCTTCCGTTTCGCCAGCGTCGCCCTTTGCTTCTTCGGCCGGAACGCCATCTCTCCCGCTCCCCTCCATCTCCTCCACTACTGCAGTCTGCGCCTCCCCGTAGATTTCGTCGTGGTGCTCGTTCGCCGCCTCCCCGAAAATCACGTCGCCGGCAATCTCCGCCTCGGCCATGTCCTCGTGCTCTTCGTCCGGCACCTTCAAGGCCACGTGATCGTCGTCCCCCGCCTGCAATCCGTCCAAAGGGCCGCCCCGAACGCCGCCCGCCTCGGTCTTGTCCCCGCCCGTTACCAGCAGGACGACGACCATGACGAGGATTCCCAGCAAAAAACCCACGACGGCGATGCCCAGCGTCCGCTTCTTGTTGCTCGACGGCCGGGACCGGATGTCCTCGCTGTCCGGATCGTCCCAGTACGGGCTCCGCGGGCTGGCCATGGCGATCTCGTCGCGGTAGCCGCCGCCGGGGGCGTCCGAATAATAGAACGGATTGGTCGGGTCCCATCCCTCCCCGTTGCCACTCTTGGCCTGGATCCGCGGGGAGGAGGGATCGTTGTCGTTCCCGATGTCCTGAATGTCGTCAATTGGAGTGCAACCCAGCGGCGTGCCGTCGCTCCACAGAGCGGCAGGGGGCACGCGCCCCGGAGGAGGGGGCGTGGCGAAGGAGTCCTCGGGGGGATCGACGGGCGGGCCGGGGTTCGAGGGGAAGTCGCGATACACTCCCGTATCGTTGTCAGTGTATCCGCCCTCGATGCCGCCGACGAATTCGCCTTCGTCGGTTCCGTTCCCGCCCGGGGTGTCGGGATGGTCCGAGTAGGAGATGGCCATCGTTTTTGCAATAGTTGGGGGTGCACCTCAGGCAATGCCACACAGGTTTGTTGGCACAAGATATGCTCTCTGAAGACCAGTCCGATCTGAGTCGCCGACGCCACTATCGGCGCCTCTCAACCACGGCGCGGTGTCCACGCCCAAGCTACTCTGAGCCGCCGCCCTGCAGACGACCACCCCGCCGGGCAGGAGGAGCGCGTTGCAAAGAGATGAAAAATGAGGAGGTGCGCGAGCAGAGCGAGATTCGGGGCAGTACTCCTTCTACATGCAAAGGAACTCTTATTAGTATTGGCGGTATTTCTACTGTACCCTGGAACTCTTATTGAATTTGGAGGCAAATTATTTATCTCTCGGCCGAACGTCGTGTACTTCTCTTTGACGCAATTGGACGCAAAGACGAGGTTTCTCGGGCCTCGCTCTCCCTATCCTGGCCAGCTCTTACGATACACGCCTTCCACATCTTTCAGAAGTCAGATCGTACTACTGCATTCGCTCGATATCCTGCATCACACGCTCGACGAATTGCGGATCCTCCGCTTTCAACAGCTGAATTCGGTCCGCTTCTGTCTCGGCATCAATACTTTCCACATCGTCTTCATCGTCCATAAACTTCTCCCACTTCTTTGGATACTTCAACTTCATCACCCGATCAAAGTCCACTGCCACCTTCCCCACCGCCTCGTCCATTTGCGTCACCACCGCCTTGGCCACGAACAGACCGACGATTGCAACTGCCGCCGCGGCAAACGATGCCTGAAGAACGGGATCGGACGTCAGATCGGACAGAGTGACCTGATCCTGGAAAGCTTGCTCGGATTGATATTCGGGAATCGTTTCGTCGTAGGCGGCCAAGATGGACGGCAGAAATATTTGCAATGGAGATGACGGCTCATGATTGCTCGACACATCAAACGTAGGCATTGATGGGAGCAACGAGGGCGAGGAGATGGCTGTGCCAAGAATGTCATCGATGCCACTTCCAGCACCTAACGGCACGATATTTGATGCGGTGGTTTTAGATCCAGCCCTCTGTTTTGCAAACATCAGCGCCGGGGGCGGGGCAAACGCAGATGAAGATGTGGCACGTCTTGTGAATGATGCCTCGCCCGCTCGGGCGCAGGCGCACATCAGCGCGAGGCGAAGCAAAAGCGACATTGAACGTGTCATGGTTGCAGATTCGATGGAGGGCCTCGGCTTCACCGGTGTGCCGCCCGCGGCGGTTGATGTCCAGCCTCTCGCCGGCGACCTTTGGGTTGTTGGAGGAATGAAGCAAGCGCTCGCCTCCGCCGGCGAGGTCAGTGGCAGTATTATTGTTGAAAGGGTTCCTACGTAGATTTCTACGTGCTGCCTCCAACCTCAAAAATAATGCGCCCGGCGCCCAACGCAGAGGAGGATCCAACAAGATCCTGCGTGCCAATGCGTGGCAAGCCTCAAGTTCATCGCCTCCCCCCATCCAACAATGGCCATCCGCACCCTTAGAACCGCGTTCGTCGCCGTCCTCGCGGCTGTCGGCGTCGCCTCCCTCGCGGCCGCCCAGCAGGCGGATCCGGAGGACGAGCCCCTCCGCGTCATGTTTGTGAATCAGATGCCCGAGACCGCCATTGACCTGTATTGGGAGAACCACGCCTACGCCGAGGACCACCCGGATCGTCGGAAGCTGGAGGCGCGGATTGCCCCGAGGGGCGGATGGCACGCCAGCGAGACGTTTTATGGCCACGGTGAGTGCAGGTGTATGTGAGCGTGAGATGAATGCATATTGTATTAGGTGCACCGACTGATTGTGGTGTAATGCGCGCAGAGTTCTCCTACGAGCTCGGCGGAGCGCGCCACTACGTTACCCCGCCCCCCGGCAACGCCAACGGCGAGCAATTCCTCATGCTCGCTGGGGAAACCGACGGCTTCAAGGTCCGCTGCGAGATCACCGTCAACTCCCAACAGTACATGGATTATTTGGACATCCTCGTCAAGCCCTACTGGGCGCCCCGCGCGGCCTCCCGCTTCCTCGAACTCGTGCGCGAAAAGTACTACGACGGCGTCGCCTTCAACCGCGTCGTGCCTAAGTTCCTGACGCAGTTCGGCATCGCGAAGGATTACTTCGCCCGGACGAAGGAGCGGGAATTGACGATCTGGGACGACTTCCCGAAGGGCATCGAGTTCAAGCCGGGGACGCTGTCGTTCGCGGGGAGCGGGCACGACAGCCGCACGACCGAGATATTCATCGTCATGCCGGGGACGAAGCAGGAGCAGCTGGACAAGTTTGGCGACAACAGCTGGGAGACGCCGTTTGCGGAGATCGACGGCGACGTGACAAAGAGCGCCCTGACGAAGATTTATTCGGGATATGGGGACATGCCTCCGTGGGGCAAGGGTGAGTGTTTGTTTGCAGTTCTCCCCAAAGCGATTTGGATCCATCGGCTGATACCATTGTGTTTTTGTCGTTCAGGACCGGACTCCACCAAAATTTACGACGTCGACGGATACACTACATACTTGCCGAAGAGCTTTCCCAAACTGGATTACATCGATCGCTGCTACGTTGTGGATGAAGTTGGACTTGGCGATGACCTATCGGAGGGAGAATTTTAACTTGGTGGAGTTGTGGACGAGAGGGATGTGGTCTAGAGGTTGGCGCGATTTGTGGGATATCGTCCAACGGTGTTATTGGAGGGCGAAAGGAAGATTTTGCAATATGAACATTGTGCTTGGGGTTAGGACCTGTCACCGAAGAGACTGGCCGGAAAGCATTATGTTTACGGCTCATCTATAAAGAGAGTGGCGGGTAGGTGACTGAGCGGGAAGGTATCCGCGTGCAGTGAAAAAAAAAATGCGGCTAATTAACCAGCCGAATCAAATAGTGTGGTCCAGTCTGGAAACACAACCTTGAACGCTCTGTCCCAGCGTTTTCCTGTCAGCAATACGTGATTTTGCCCCAATGCTATCCCATTGAGAACGTTTTCGGAGTGCCCTCGTTCGTCCGCTGGCCACAGCTCTGACATGTCATACTCTCTCACGCTCTTCCCAGTCTCCGAATCGACGCATATAATGTGATCGGAATACCAAATATTGCAGCAGACGAGACCATCTATGAGCTCGAGCTCGTTCAACCTCGCTTGCTCCGTTCCATCGAACCTCGCAACAGTCACACTCCGCTTCTCCACCAAAGTGTCCCTGTCCCAGAAGAAGAGCCTGCTTGTTCCATCTGACACGATAAACTCCTGTTTTGAAGTGTCGTAGGTGATTCCCCATCCTTGATTTCCGCGGTTGGGCGTTGTTGTGTACTGGAACGTCCTCAGCCGCTGCAACGTTGCAGCATCGTAAATGAAGCCGGTCTGCTCCCGCCACGTGATGTGTATGAGCCTCCCGTTTCCGTCGGCATCGGTAAAGAACGCACACCCCTCTCCAAAATATTGAGCGTCAATATCGATGGATAGTTCCACTTCGAAAGTGGTTGGGTTGATGCGTCGCACCTTCGAATGGCCGTGCAGTCCAGTGGTTTCGAAGATGGTACCATCATCGCCATAGGATAGGCCTTGCGTGAACGAGGTCGGATCGTGCCCAACCTGCTCCAACACCGTGAATGCGTCGACAATCGTGCTGCTGGCAACAATCACCGGCGGATCGGTCGGTTTGACAGAGGGCTCCAGTGTGGGCCGTCCCGTCGGAAATGCCGTCGGATTGGGCGTCGCAGGGGCAATTGTTGGGGTGCTAGAAATGGGAGCACTCGTAGCAGGGTTGCTAGTGGTCGGTGCGTCAGACGACGGTGCGTTGGCAATCGGCTCCTCAGTCGGGTTGCTAGTGGTCGGTGCGCTTGTGATTGGTGCGTTGGTAGTCGACTCCGCAATATCAGAAGTCGCCGGAATCTGTACCTGTACAGTCGGCTGGGATGGTGCACCTGGCTCCAAGTTCGGCCCCTCTGCATCAACCGCCGCCTCTTCGCCGGGGACGCTCGTCGGCGCCACAGCCGCACTCCCCGACGACGGACCCCCGCGCAAAAGGAACCCGATCGACACCGCGACGGCGCCGACGAGAACTGCAATGCACAAGCCGACGGCGATTGCGGCGGCGCGGCGTCGCTTGGGAGGACGCTCCACGTCATGTGCACCCTGTGCCGACTGCGCACGGCTGGCATCCCGCGACGACGCATTTCGGCCTCCGCCGCTATTGACGCCACCCAATGGGTCGCCCACGCGGCCCGTCGAGCCCATCCCGGTGCATGCGCGGCCAGGAGGAGGACAGAGTGGCAGGGACAGCGGGGGGGAGGGGAATGGGGAATGGGGTACGTAGCCGTTTACGTAAAAATAGCTAACTAAGATTCGAGATTCTCTGATCTGATTTCTTCACATCACACAAGCTAAGCAACAACATGCGCAGAACTTGATGGCTTCATCCAAAGGCATGGCGGTGACCACGGCATTGGCGGTCTTGTTGGCCCTTTGCGTGGCGCCCTACGCGCCCGGAGGGGTGCCGCTGGTCGTCGCGGCGAAAGCTCCGGCGTCGAGGTATGCGGAGGCGAGGGAGGCGTGGCGTCCGAAAGTTCCGAAGCCGAAGCGCGGGGCGTCACCCCATCAAAAGGAGACCGAGGAGAGGCGACCAAATCGCTCCGATCGGCGGGTAATACCGTGGGTGTCCGTCGCGATTCTAGTCATCATCCTATTCTTCTTCCGAAGCTTTGCAGCTCCCTTCTTTGATCCCTTGGTGAGATGTGATATGTGTGCAATCTTCAATCAACTGGTCAACTGTCACTCTAAACATCACTGACACCCCAAACCCACCAACCCGATGTTAATGCAGGGAGAGCCAAGGCAGGCCACCGCGTCGTCCGTCTACTTCTCGTTGCTCGCATTTCTTTACTTCTGGCTGGCGTCTGTGACAGTTCTTACAGTCCTTCCCCAGCTGAGCACGAACTACAACATCATTATCGCCACTGCGTTGTTCTTCTACATGGGCTTCGTTAGTGTCTGTGCGCTGGTGGCGGGGCGGGCCATCATTCGAGGGGCGTATTATTTGTGGCTGTTTTGGAAGAATGGCAGCGGTGGCCATGCATTGGAGAAAAGAATTGCAGCGGCAGTGTCTACAATATCCAGGATTGTTGGATATGAAAATATCACCCAACAACACTCGACATCAGACGGAAAAGACAGCAGCACACTTGACAATCCCGCTGCCCAACTGCGCAAGAAGCAATTACCCGAGTTGACAGCATTCCAGCGTCCGTTTCGGAGGGTGTGCAAAAGCGCCGTCGTTGTGTCGGCAGGTCTATGTGTCATCTACTCCCACTGCTGGTCGAGATCCCTCTCGGCTTTTGACCTCTCGAGGGACGATGGGGCAAACATTGTTTGCAGAGCAATTTTTCTACCGACACTGCTCTTTGGCTCAATGGCTGACATGGCAAAAGCGGACGAGCGATCCATCTGGATCTTGTGGGCGGCTGCGATGATTGTCCAGTGCACATCATATGCACTGAACGAATTCTCCGGAAAGCACCACAAAGATTACAGAATCCATTCGTTTGCCAAAAGGAAACGGGATATATCAGAGACCGCGGAATCCAAGAGCAGCAGCAGTTTTGACGTGGACGCGTCGATACGAGGTGCTGATAACGATGATGTTGAAGAGGAAGAAGACGAGAACAATATCGACAAAGATCAGAGTTTTGACGACGAAGACAATGGAGGGGCAGATCCCTGGCAGTCCATCTCTGATACTATTCAGAAGCTTAGAAAGGGGAAGGTAGAGCAACCCGAGGGAACGCTACCAATGGTGTCGTGGTACAGTCAAATCATCTTCACTACTGGATTTGACATGGTGAGTCGTCAAAACACATGCACAGCTCTGTGACTTCGCCAGACACTCATCCCAATGTGTTGTTTCAGTTGCTCGCCTTCAAAGTCTTTCTGGGCCGATTCGACGCGAGAAAGATGCAAGTGGCTCTGCTGAAAGACACGAGAACAGAGGCGGATAGAATACGCCAGAAGTCAACCGAAGAGGGCGTCTTTGATTTCAGCCGATGCAGCAAATACTGTCACATTGCGGAGGAAGGCTTTTGGTTTGACTTTGTCTCTGATGTGGGCGATGGCTTTGATTCATCGTACCAAGTATCCAGGCTACTTGCACAGCCTGCACTCAACGTTGGTGGCAGGCTGCTGCCTCGCGGTAAGCTGCTTATCAATGGCGGAGATTTAGCGTACCCAGACCCAACACCAGAGAGCTACGAACAGCGATTCTTTAGGACGTTTGAGGACGCCATGCCGCCTCCACCATCGTTTCGCAGAGAGCACATATCCATCCACAAACCTGCGCTGCCTGTCAAGGGGTGGAAATGGGAGACGGAACGGAATGACTTGTCTAGCTATCCTGGCCCTTGCACATTTCTCAGTACGTGTACTTGTGCAATTGAGTGCAAATGGCAAAGAATACCATCCTAACATTCTCTTCCTGTCAGTACCAGGCAATCATGATTGGTTCGATGGTCTTTCAACGTTCACGCGTTACATACTGTCGAGAGATTGGCTCGGAGGATGGCTCATGCCGCAACGCACCTCCTATTTTGCACTCGCTCTGCCCAAAGGGTGGTGGTTGCTGGGCTTCGATCTTGCTCTCGACGATGACATCAATATCGAACAATTCCAATTCTTTGCCAATCTCGGGAAGTCCATGAAGCCCGATGACGCTGTGATTATCGTCTCGCATGGTAAAAGCTCGTTTGCTTGCTCGTATCAGATTTTATGGGTGACACATCCTCATCATCTGCTTCGATCTCAGTTCCTCATTGGGTGCTCAATGAATATGAGAACCACCACAACGATGCTGCAAAAGAATCGAATTTGACGGAGCTGATCAGGACGCACCTGAGAGGCAGAGTGAAGCTTCGTCTGGCAGGGGATTTGCACCATTACACACGTCATGTGTCCACAGATGAGCAGCAGAAAGAGCCGCAGCTAATCGTTGCCGGAGGTGGTGGCGCAGTGAGCTAGCTGTGTGCTATTATCGCGTTGCCCCTTCCCATCTGTCACTTACAACCGAATCACACTACTCTCTGTTTGCAGTTCTTGCATCCAACGCATTGCTTCCAGGATGAAGTGCTCGTTGGGCAGGAGAAGCAAAAATACGCCCGCGTGTGTGCCTACCCAAGCCCAAAGGTGTCGCGACAACTGAGCTGGCTCAATCTGTGGCAGGTCTGTGAATTTTTGGTCTGGCATCACCAATGTTGCAATTGATGCTCACATCAACATACACTCACGATTCTCGCAGTTCCGCTGGCGCAATTGGAGACTCGACGTCCTCTGGGCCATTACCCACTTTGGAGTGTGCTCTTCTCTCTTCCCTCTCTGTGGAGTGTACGGTGAGATTCATATTCACGCGTCTACGACTTCTTTCGCCAGGTTTCATTTCTCACTCATCCTCTTTGCTTTCAGATGACTACACCAGGTTCAATCCAGAACATCGCCTTGGATCATTAGTGATTTGGGTCATCGGCAGAGTTTTGTCGCTCTTCGCACGCATCTTCCTATCAGGTCGCGCGTCTCTGGTATTCGCTGCAATTGTTCTTGGGCTCACATGTGGTTTCACGGATAAAAGCAATCTAAAGTGGCGGACTCATCTTGGTTGGGGCCTGGCGCACGGATTTGCTCACATAGCATCCGCACTCACGTGGCTTTTGTTTGTCGAGTGCATGGCCGAGTTTGTTCTGAAGGAGGGATTGGTCGGCACGGAGAATGTTGGAAGTGCAAGCACACAGAGTTGCGGCACCGGGTTGGCTACCACAATCTACGACCAATTTGAGGAACACTTCAGCCACGCGCTCGAGGACTTCCAGCTCCTGAACACTACCAACGCAACAAATCACGAGCCTCCAGATCTATTTCCTTCGTGTCGTTTCGACGAGAGCTTGTTCGAGATGGTGTCCAATACCTTCAGCTGGCTCTACCACGAAGCGCCTTTCTTGAAGACAACTCTTTCCATCTTCGATCTGCCGGGCATTATCGGATCTACGCACGATGAAATGTGCGAGATCCTCTGCTCCGATGGCGCCGACTGCACTTACTCTCACGACTTTTTTCGATACGAGCGGATCGATCGGGTTACCAACATGAAGTATCTGGCTTCGATCGGCCTCTACTACATCGTGTTCGCCGTGCCGCTCGCCGGCAACATTATGGGCATTTGGCTTGCGCTTACGCTGAACTACTTGAATTGCCAGTACGACGAGGGATTTTCTTCTCTTCGCATGGAGCACTGGAAGAACTTCCTCAAATTGCACATTGACGAAGCGGGCGACCTTACAATCTTCGCCATTGGGCTGCCGAGGGTTCCTAAGAAGTGGAGGAAAGATCCAATGCATGGAGACGAGCGCAACGCAGGCAGAGAGAATGCAACAACGCAGCCTTCGTGGATGTGGGAAACGCCCAGCAAGTGGAAATGTTGGCGGACCAGAAAGAAGTTCGCACCCCAAATCATCGATCACACGAAAATCAGGAAGAGATAGCCCAGAGCCTAGCTAGTAGCATCAGAAGCCCATCTTTCCTTCACTGCATTCCCCCATCCCGTCATATTGTAAGCTTGGTATAGCTGATGTCGGTTGAGCTCCTCGCACCCTTCGTAATGCTCGGCAATGAAGGAGTGGCAGCCGTCTTTGTATTGACCGGTGGCGATCAAATCACCGGCCACCTCTTGCAGCAAATTCATTCGGGCTTCCATCCCTTCGATCTCGCCGTTTCTTTTGATCTTGGGATCCTCTCCAAAGACCCTCTGGAACACTATCCGATTCCACATTGGTGGTCCCATAGAGAAAAGATGTTCCCTCTTAGCCCACCCGCCCCTACGTTCTATCGGTCGACCGTCGTTCGAGGCCATGCGGTACTGAGACATTGATTTGATAACATGCATGTAAAGCTGATTCTTTGGAGAGCTGCAGGAGATGCTTTGGGCAAAGTTCGTCTCCAAATAAATGGGCAGGCACATTTTCACTGTGGAACCAAAGACATTGTCGAAGCCTTTTGGATTCACAAGCGCATCCGCATCAACATACAACTGTTGCGGAGAGAGGGTAGCATTACCGTAAGCTCTCACTCACAAATGCAGAGACAAGACATGTGATGGCGAAGAGCAACTCACCCCGCCGAAGTACCACATGTAGAGCATCCGGGCAATGTCGGCACGCTCGACAGCTATCGATACGCATTGTGTGAGATCGAGCGATGATGCAACAGCTCACACGGAAGTATACTGCACTCACGATGCGCCGCCGGGGTCGTCTCATTTCCGACTAACAAATTCCTCTCCTCCCACGATATGATTTCGTCGTTCGCCGCTCTCTTGATTATGCCGTCCATGTCGTCGTCATCGTGCACAATCACCTCCCACATAGGATTCATATCAATAAACCGCAGCATAGAGTGCTTCACAAATGGGATGCTCACACCCGGCTCCTTCTTGTAGTAGTCCGCGTCCGGGAACAGGACGTGAAGCTTGCGCGGGAACGGCTTCAGCTTTGCGAGGTGAGCGAGGAATCGCTGCCGCACGTACATCTTCCCGTCCCTTCCAAATAACTTTCGGTCTTCTTTGGCAGATTGGGGGACCTCCTCCTCCGACGTTCGTCGCTTGTCCTCTTCCAATGGTGCATCCTTGACACCGTCACCCTCCGTCTGCCTAACAACTTCCATGTGATGCCCGCTGTGGGTCGAAATATCCAGATTGTGCGGGTTGAGTTTCACCATCAGTCCGGCGAGCAAAACAACCACCGAAAGCAAGATGCTTTTCAGGACGAGAGGTGCAGCAGACGATCCATCCCGCCCCCCACCGGCCCCGCGGCGGCTGCCGATCTTGAACGGTGGCCCCGATGTAAGTTCGAAGAGGCCCGCACCGAGGGCGCTCGGGCCGGTGGCGGGCCCGCGCCGGCGGCCGCTCATGCCAGGATATTCGAGAGTGTGGTGGACGGTGCACCCAAATCGATGCAATTTTTTGCACGCGGAGCACGAGATGTGAGCGCCCTTATTGAGCGATCTTTGCAATTCCGCCTACCCAAGCCACCCACGACGCATGCGCTGCACCCCGGCACGCCTCCCGATCGCTGCGCCGCCCGACGATCTCTTCGGGGGCGGGGAGGACGAGGACAGCGCTTGCTTGTGGAATGTGGAACAGTGTGGAAGTTGTGACGGATACTTTTGCAATCGGGTCCCGACGAGCCCCACGACACTTTTTGGACGACGAGGGAGAGACCCCAGCCCCTGGCGGTCATATCGCCATAGCGCAGCCCGGCGCCGCCACCGCCACTCTCTCCACGCTCGAACAGCGGCGCTGCATCGTCCGGGACGATGGAGCGCGGCGCGGCCTTCCAATTCGAGCGGGAAGGCCGCCGCCGGCGGCTTCCTCGCCAGAGTGCGGAGTATTTGCAAAACGCCACGCAGACGCAGCCCGTCTACGAGACCAGCGCCCGCTATTACAACGACGACGTCGAGGATGGGGGCGGCGGGCGGTATCAACAAGCGGGGCCGCGGCGGGAATCGCCGCTGCAATCGCTCTTCAGCCTGGGCGCCCTCCTGGGATTGCTCTTCATGGGATCCAAACACGGCTTCTCCAACCTCCCCCGCACGCTCGTCGAGTCTTCTCTGGAATTGGTCGGGGCCGTGGTGCCGGGCGCGTCCACGTTCATTGAACCCCGCATGGGCAAGGGCGATGGGGACGGAGGCGACAACGACGAGGAGGAGGTATCCCGGCCCGACTTCGTGTACGCCCGTCCCTACGTCACGTCCTCGTACTACCTCTCCACCAAGTCCATCAAAACTCTAGAAGCAATGGAGGAGATCCAGGTGAAGAGGAATTTGAAGCGGCAGGCCGAGGAGGAGGCGGGGGAGGGGACGGGCGACGGGGAAATCAAGACGCGCCTGGCAATTGTCAGGCCCTTCTGCGAGTTTGATGCGGAGGCGCTCCCGACGACGTTCACGTGCTGGAATTCGCTGCCTCCGTGCAAAGCGGCGGCGGCCGACATGGGGATGGACGACGACGACGATTATGACGATGAGTACGAAGTGGGCCCGGACGGGGAGCCGATCGCCACGAAAAACGCCACGAGGAGCTTGTATGACGATATCGGCGACCGCCACCTCTTCGACTTGGTGGGCAGCGACGCCATGAAGCACGCCAAGGCGGACGTCTTCCTCTTCTACTCCCAGACCTTCTCGGAAAACGACGTGTCGATCAAGGCCGTCGACGAGATCATGGACGAGTTCTTCTCACCGGGCGGGTGGAGCCAGTGCTTCGGGAACATCTATGCGATCGAGGCAAACATTCCGCAGGAGCTGGATTTGTACATTCCGAGCGCGCAGGAAGAACTGTACAATTGGGTGAACGGGCCGAACCGGCAGTTCGAGGCGGCCGTCCGTATTATCCAGAGCGGGGAGTGGGGGGATTACGACGGCTTTTATTTGATGGAGGGCGATTCGGTCCCGATCAAAACGCACTGGCTCGACGTGCTCCTGAGCGAGATCGAAAAGGTGAGTGGAGGCTCCTTGTGTTGAGAAGCTCGTCCCTTGCTTTGGTGCTCAACTTTGTGGATATACTCTCGCAGTACCGGCCATTCGCCATTTTGGGGGATCGCTACAGCGGCGACAAGTGGGACGTCTTCTACGAGAAGATTCCCATATCTCTTCTTCACCACACCAACGGCAACGGCATTTACAACACATCCCATCCGTTATTGGAACGCCTTGTGGGCCAGCTCGAGGTGGAGGCGCCGTGTCCCTACAACTCCATCCCGTACGATTATCGCATGTCGCAAATGTGGGTGGAAGGAACCTTGGGCATCGTCCCAGAACTGGCACCGAAGATCATGCTGAACGAGGAGGGCGAGAACATAACGCTGTCGGACAATCTGGCTCAATTCAAGAAATGGGCCGACATTTGGGAGAAGGAGGATCCGTTCAAGTACACGCCCGCAATTCACAATTACGCAGCAACAAACTTGATCCCGAGGCACATGGGGCCGGAATACGTCATTCATGGAGGTGAGTCCGTTGCTTCTTTGGTGTTTGCTTGGTCGAACTGACTTTATCTGATGCTTCTCTCTTCTGTTAGCTAAGCTCTACTCGCCGTGGGACCCCACGAAGACCAGCGTCACCCTGGTCGTGTCGGAATGGTTCTACGATCGCTCGGTGCACTTGATAAAGAACCTCGACGAAAAAGATCACCCCTTCTCGGAGGTGGTCGTCATGGTCCCACCCGTCGCGGGCGCGCACGACGATTACGAGGAAATGACCGGAGTGCCAGTTCGGACGCAGCACCGAGGAGCACCCGACTTTATGGACCTGTGCGAGGCGGACGTCAAGACCGATTGGTTCATGATCACCAACAGCTACCATTCGGTCGCGACGCACGTCGATTTGATGTTCACGCCGGGGACATTCAAGCCAGTGTAAGATGCTGTCCCTTCCTTGGTGCTTTAATTGTGCATATCTCACACCGAGTTCTGCTTTCACTGGCCTCCACACAGAATCCCTTTTACGCCAGCGACGTATCCATTCTGCTTCAAGTACCCTTACTGCAAGGGTGCGTTACTGCTGAAGCGTTCTGTGTCCCTGCAACCCGGAGAAGCTCTCTAACAGTCTCTTTCCTCGCGCAGAGACGGTGAATCTCGCCCAACGCATCCATCCCGGCGCCGACAAGGTCGTGCTCGACATGGACATGCTTTACAACACCAAGGAGCGAAATGCCTTTTGCAAGGAGTGGCGCGAGGAGAACGGTGAGGAGGGCGAGGACCTCTACAAGCACCAGCAGCGACGGCTTATGTTCCGAAAGAAGATCATCGGCCCTCCCGGACCCACCGGCACCTCTTACTTTGCATTTTTGGCGCGCGAGAAGAAGGACGGGTGAGTCCTTGCATTCGTTTGTCAACACGCATTCAACAGATGTGTACTCATTGCCTTTCGCCGCAGCATGTACAAGATGACCGACCGTTCCCTCTACGGCGCCCGGCCGCCCTTTATCAAGACCTTTTTCAAGGAGGAGAAGCTCGACGGCATGTCCGAGGAGGAACGGGCCAAGAGAGTGGGCATGACTCTCATGGACAACACGACTGACTGTACCTGCGGCGCCTTCGAGTCGGAGGAGGATTGCCTGCAGTCAGGAGTAGGTGAGTTCTTCCGTTTTGGTGGCGATGATCGGTCCTTGTAGCACAAGCGTACTGAGCTGACCCTTTCTCGCCTGCTGCTGCACCCAGGGTGCCTGTGGCGGCCCTTGTTTGAGAGTTGCTACCCGCCGGAGCTCATCGATGGCAGCGAGCCCATCTGCCCGTCGACCGAGGCCCCCACCATGGCGCCCACCGTGTCCCTTCCAGAAGAGGACACCCAGAGCCCCACGTCAGATGGCGACGATGATGCTACGGCCGAATCAGATGCGCCTCCCGAGACTGACCCCTGGTATACAAGCATGTTCAAGTCGAGAGAGCATGACGCGTCGACGACAGAGTCCAACAGCACCAAGGATGCCACGCTAATGGGAGACGACGATGCCGTCCTGCCAGAGGATCCTGCTCGTAAGCTGGAAGTTGCGAACGAGGAAGATTCTTTGTACGAAACCGACCTGGGTGCCGATGAACGCATGGGTTCAGATGGGAGAAGGAAGCTGGAAGCGGACTCACTCGATTCGTATTATGGCGACAGTGGGGCGGAAGAGCTGCCCCTGCCCATGAAGAGATGCGACCCCTGGGATCCAAGCATTGTGCCCCGACATCCCACGGCGTCGAATACCTGGTGGAATGGCGCGTCTCTAGATCCTGAGTCAAGATCATTCTCGGCGATGGCGACCTCCCGCCCTCGGAAGCTCCACGGATCGTTTTTGCAGTATCAGCAGGATCAGCGGTTGTCTGGCATCGTGGGCAGCGCTTCACCGATGAAGGACTCCTGGGTGACATCCTCGGTCCCTATCAACACCCCCAAATATTCCCTGCACCAAGATGGACGACGCACGGCGAATCGCTTCGATCTTGAGATGGCCGAGGGAGACCGCAAAACATTTGTCAACTACGGAGACGGCGAGGACTACCGGCCGCTTCGTGTCACCTTCGCTGCAGATCACCTCCTCGATTTCAAAAGCCATCGCAAGACTTCGAATGAGAAAGGAAGGCGTCCAGAACGTGTGACAGCTGCGACCATTGCCAAGGTAGAGACTTTGACCGGAGACGTCTTGCCAGCTGTGTCAGAGATTTGGACAGGGGCTCTCTCCATCGTCCCACCAGTGGACAATATCTTTCCTCTGTCTCTGGGTGGATCAGAGCAGGACACGTGCGGAGAGGCTAAAATCCCATCACAGCACCTGAAGGATGGTATTCCCAACACGGATACCATCGTATATGTCACCATCGATGGTCCTCGGTGCGCCGACAATCAGCATTCGCGCAGCCTTGTTTCACACGCCGCCGTCTGTTCTTTTGATCAGAATCTGCGACCCCTTTCTGCCAACATCAACGTGTGCCTTGACAACATTAACGTGTCGTTTGGGGAAGTTGGGGAAGAGGAGAACCTGCGCCTCACATCTTCCCTCACGATTGAGGTTGGAAAGATTTTGGGCATGAGTCCCTCTCTTTTCCGACATTACCGCAACTCTGAAACTGGCCAGCCGTATGGGTCGACAGAGAGAAAGGTGACGTGTGTGGACGGAACAGAGCAGACTCTTTTGGTGCCCAATATGCTGCAATCCAGTGCAGATCTTGACGAAGACGCCGTTGATGATGCGCCTTACTTTCTCGTGGCCACGCCCACTGTGCGTCAAGTCACTCGAAATCACTTCGACTGTCAGAGACTTCTTGGCGCGAGGCTCAGTCAGGAACATTCGTCGTCGTGTTTTGGCGACTCGTTCGATCCTCGTTATCATTTCGACGAGGATTTCGCACAGATGGGCGGATCAGCTGACGCTGCGTTCTCTTTGAGCCCGCTGACTCTGGCTTTGTTGGCAGATTCAGGTTGGTACCGAGCCAACTTTGAGCATTCGACAGTCCCTCTGTTTGGTAGAGGCGCAGGCTGTGGATTCGTCGAGGGCGACTGCGTAGGGGAATCGAAAAGTGTCGTGCCTGAATACAGTCGTGGCTTCTTCTGCAACGATGTGGCCGACGAAAGTCTGGGCTCGATGCTTCATCCCGAGCCTTCGGAGTGCGACTACACTCACAATTACAAGGCTGATTGCCAGAGGGGAGAAGAGAGCGAGTCAGACGACGTTTGCCCCATGAGACTGGCAAACGTCAAATTGTGTTCGGACGGTGCCAGCTCTCCTTCGTTGGCTGGAGAAAAGTACTCCACCAACAGCCGATGTTTCGAGACAGATAAGCCCTCCTCCGTTTGCTTAGAATCGTACTGCAACTCCATCGACGGCAAGATAGACATCGTGGTGAGCGAGAAAGTGTATCAATGCGATTACGAGGGGCAGGCGTTGGATTTGGGCGAATTCACGGTGCAGTGCCCGCGGCTTGCCGTGATCTGTCCCCATTTAGTGTGCCCAGCAAACTGTTCCGGGAAAGGATTTTGCGATTACTGCCGCGAGATACCACAATGCATCTGCAACGATCCCACCGACAAGTCTCCGGGCTGTTTTGGTAGCTCGTCTTCGCCGGAAGAGAACGGCAATGCAAACGACATCGAGGAAACAGTTGTCGCGAGCATTGGTGCAGAAGACGACGAGGAACTTTGAACGGAGCCATTTCTTGTGGCGAGTAGAGACGTATCAATAACATTGTAACCTATGAAATGTAACATAACAGTGGCTCCTACGGTCGCTGAAAGCATCTGTGCATAATTCCTCAACCCCTCCGCGCAATGCGATTACGAAGCTTCCTCCAAATGCCCCGGTTGGATTCCTTCACATGGCCCACAATGACGGTAATGTCGTCGGCCCTCTCCTCGCTTTCGTTCCACCTATTCCAGGCCTTGCCAACGAGCTCGCGGCAGGCCTCGGCAGGATCGGTGTATTTGCGCACAGTGGCTGCGACCTCTGCCTCTCCAACAAAGTCGAATACGCCGTCGCTTCCAAGCACGAACGCCGCATCGGACTTGGGCAAAGGAGCGTGGGCACACTCCGGATCGGCGCAAACGCCCAGCTTCTTGGCGATCGCATCTCCAATCGACCTCGTAAATGCAGTTCCGCACTGGCCTGTCTTGCTCCAGATGCGCGAGCCAGAGGCAAGGCCTCCATTCGCCTCGATTCTCCGAACCTCATCCTTGCGATCTGGAGTATGATCTGTGGTGAGAGCCCGGAACGAATCTCGCTCAACAAGCAAGATCCGCGAATCTCCCACGTTGGCCGTGTGAAGGAAGTCTTTCGTCACCAACAGGGACGTGGCAGTTGTCCCTGAAAGCGTTGCATCGATACCAACCTCTCCCGTTTCGAGTAGGGACGAGGATCGCCGATACGACCTAGAGAGCGTCTCTGCGACGCGATCGGTTTCGCTCACGTCAAGATGAGCCGTCCGAAGGCTGTCGTCCAATTGCTCCGAGAGCTGCTCCAACACAGAGTCCCGAGCCATACGAGCGCACTCGGCCCCCGAGGGCCCGTGTCCGTCAAACACGGCGAACAAAATACCATTCTCCCTCTCCTTCTTGAGCAGAGGTTTGCTGCCCGCTCGCTCACGCACCGCCTCGCCGGCAATGAACGCGTCTTGGTTGGCCTTGTCGACATCATGGGGGTAGTAACCCGCTTGGCTTGCTGCGGCGAACGTGATCGCGAGGCCTCCGTTCAGCTTCAGCGTTTTTGTATCCTGCAGCTCAAAACGGTTCGATACTTCGGCGTCGGACTGGAAGCCCACGAGGGATGCGCCCACGGGCCAGCGATGGAAGTCGAACGTTGCGGCGTCGTTCCCGCAGAGGAACCCCTTGTCGTGAGCAGCCTCGTTTTCGGAATCGAGGGCGTCCTCGAGGTCAACATCGGGGGACAGGGCGAAGTCCTCGTCGTAGTGCTCGGAGACGGTCTTCTCGAGCACCGCCGCCTGGACCTGACGTCGCTTCAGGTCGTCCGGGTTCTCGATTGCGAGGTCGGCGTTCATCTTCTCGATGAGCCGCTTGTTCTCGGCGTCGTAATCGGCGCACAACGCTTCGGTGAATTCGATGCGATCTTCTTCCGACTTGATCAAGTGCGGCTCGTACCCCAGCCGCTTCATCTCCTCGAAGGCCACCGACTCGACGAGCCTCATATCATCGTCATTCATTCCCGTCGCCCATTTTCTGAACTGTCCCTTGGTAAAAGAGTCGCCTCGCGCGAGGTTCTTGAACTGGTAGGAGAGTCGCCGCGCCATCATGGCCTCGCGGCCCTTCTTGGCGCCCTGCACCACGTCCTTCTCGCTCTTGATGGCGACGACGCTTCCGCGCCGCATCGAGCGACAGACTTCCCGGGCGCCCATGAACTCGACAACCTTGGCCACCTGCGCCTCCTTGTTGCCCAGCACCTCCTCGTAGCACACCTGGTGGACCAGGTCGGGCGTCTCGTGCAGAATGCGGGCGGCAAAGTTCTGCAGCTTCGCCCACTTCTTTGCGATGGCGTACGGGTGGCAGTCGCCCACCGGCGTCTTCATGAAGGAGAGGCAGACGTCGCGGGGATCTCTGACGAGATAGATGTAGCGCAGGCGCTCCTTCCCGTAGAACGAGAGCAGCAAATCGTGGAATTGAGACATGCCCATACTCTTGCACATCCAGATCTGGTGGAAGAAGATGCGACGCGCACATGTACGTGAGTTGAATGGCATTGCAAACGGAGAGATACTAGCCGACATTCTTAAAGAGACTCACCTTCTTTCCATTCGCCTTCGTCATCGCGTTCATGATGGCATCGAACACCACAAGAAGGTAGTACGGACCGTCCACGCGCTCGGGCACCTCCCGGTCCTCCTGCGCGGCCGTGTATTTCTTCTTGAAGTGGAGGCACTCCACGGTCAGCAAAACCTCCGTCAGGATTGATTGACGGTTGAATTTCATCGGACGGGAGTGCAGGTCGAGCCACTGGACCTGGTTCCGCTCCACGAAGGCGCAGACGTGGTCGACGAGGATCTATGCGTTCGAGAGCATATGCAAGATACATGAGCACATGAGTGAGCACATAGTATGGACTTAGAACTAGAGCAAAGAGATCTCTCAGCAACTCACCCGGAGGTTGGCCTGCACCGCGAGATCGCCGTACTTGGGCAGCCGGGGCACGAAATCCCGCATGATGTGAGGCGGGTGGGGCGCGATGAGGTCCTCCCGCTCGGAGAGCATCTGTTCATACGGCGACGAAAGAGAAAATGAATTGCATATAAGATGTGAGCAAGTCTAGTTGTCGTATGTCAAGTCAATGCAATCATGCCTCCGCAGATCGTTCTCTGCCTCGTCGAAGCTGGCGCCGCGGCAAGATGACAACAACCTACTCACCGTGCGCAGCCAGTTGGAGCCCGATCTCTGGCACCCGATCATGAAAAAGACGGGTGGCACCTGGGCTGTAACGTTCTTCGCCGCCCTCTCGCGGCCGGGGCCGGGCGCGGCTTTCTCCGCCGGCGAAGCTTGCTCCGGAGAAGGGACGGCGGTGGCGAAACTTGCTCCGGGGAAGAGGGCGCCGATCAAGGCCTCGTCCTCCTCCGACGCCTCATCGTCCGCGCCAAGGCTGTCGGTAGCGAGGCCGGCACCGTCGAGGCTGTCGGCAGCGAGGAAGGCAGCGCCGTCGTCGGAGCTCACGTCGGTCTCCTCCCACGACGGATGCATCGTCATCATGGTAAAATTATGAGCAGTGCGTTGCAGCAAGAAGTGTGTGGCGTGGCTGCAAAGCAAGCAAAGCAACGAGCAAAGCCGCGGCGCAACACGCACTTTCCACAGGCCAAATCTCATTTTGCGAGGGGAGTTCCAAGTTCCAAGACCAAGTCTCGGACAAAATGAATGTCTTCAGACAAAAAAGGACAAATAAGAGGCGTCTCAGACAAAATATCTGTCGTCATGACGCAATGCGGGACCCCTCTGTTAGGGATCGGACAGGGAGGAACGGCAGTCTTCGGATGCCCGTGACTGTCAAATGTCCTTTCTGTCCGTCTGGTCACGCTAGGCCTCAGGATCAACCCCTCTTGAACACGCACGCGCTGCCGACAAAAAGACAGAGGTAGGCGCAGCGGCGCAGCGCGGCGCAGCAGCGCAGCAAGCACAAGCACAAGGATCCCGCCCGCGCTCCAACCTCCAACACAGCGCGCGGCGCGGCTCCACCCTCCAACTAACCTCCAACCCCCAGCGCGTGGGAGGGCAGCTAAAGCATCGCAGCCCTCCAACATGACGGCAAGCGCGGCCACCGTCGCCCTCCTATCGGCCTGCGCCTTCGCGGGCAACGTCGGGGCCGCCGTGACGGGCTTCGGCCAGGCAATCATCTTCCTCTTCGTCTGGCAGATCGTGGAGCTGGCGGGATATGACGAGACCGGCTTCAAGTACGCCGTGTTCATCCAGGCGCTGTCGCTGTTCAGCATGCAGGTGCGTGCGTGCATATGATATGCAGCACATGATATTGCATTCGTTGGAACATATATATTTAGGGCATTCCTCACAGCAAAATGTTATCTCTCATTTTTTACGACAACTCGCGCAGCCGCTACTGCTGTACAAGGCGCAGGTGCTGAAGCACGCCCATCGTCGCATCCTCCTCCTCTTCGTGCCCATCACGCTCGTGTCCACCCCCCTCGGCCAGCTCGTGAGCGACAAAGTCCCCACCAAAATCGTCCAGGCCGTGGCGGGGGCGCTCGTGACGTTCGTCGCCTGCTTTGAGATTTATTGCAAGCGAAAGTGGTTTGGGAGTGTTTGCGACAGGTGCCGGACGGGGGAGGGAGAGACGGGTGCGAAGGCTGCGGGGGATGCCAAGCTGGAGGCCGTAGAGGAGGGCAATGGGGGTGGCGATGCCGAGGCGCAAAAGATGGAGGAGACGGCCAAAGACGACGACTTTGAGGAGAATGCACTGGAGAGTGGTGAACCGTCCGGCAACAACGCAGACGCTACGGCGACAAACGATGCAACAATAGAAGAATCGAATGCTGCCGAATCTCTACGCGACACCAACGCCCAATCGAACAGCAACCCTCCCAAAGAACCGTTCGAGCAACTCAAAATTGGAGCCAACCCAGCCACATTCTGGACGCTACTCGCCGGGGGCGCGTCCGGCTTCCTGGGGGGCATGGTCGCCATCCGCGGACCACCGCTCATCTTCTATTTCCTCCATCCGCCCCGTCCGGTTTCCTTCGACAAGATCTCCCAGCGTGCGACGGGGGTGGCGATCATGTGCTGCAATGTGGTGATGAGACAGATCTTTTATCTGGTCAATACATTTACCGATTCGGGGAGGATGGGGTACGAGAAGGAAAATTGGAGATTGTACCTGAGCGTGATCGTTTGTTCGATCGCCGGGGGATACGCGGGAAGCACGCTGTTCCAATACGTGAAGGATTCGAAGGATACGATTCGGGGCGTCCTGGCCGTGTTCCTGTTTCTGTGCGGGATCAGCCTGCTCATCTCGGCGTTTGGATGAATTGGATACCCTTGGGACAGTGTTCTGTCGCCACATCTGCAGTCGTAAGATTCTTCATCGCAGAAGATTCATCTTAATCTTTTCACGTAATAACTGATCCCTTCGGATCCGCCCGCCCAGATAACGTTCCACCGCCTTCCAACGTCGACGTAGCCCTCCTTCTCGTAGAGTCGGCATGCCGCTTCATTGGAGGGATCGACGTGAAGGTAAATGTGGGAATATCCCCACCGCTGCCGCGCGATCGCTTCCAGGATGCGGCACAGCGCCCGTCCAATTCCCAAGGAGCGCAGAGACGGCGAGACGCATAGATTGCAGAGGTACGGGCGCAGCGGAGCACTTTTGCCTTTCCCTTCTTTTATCGTTGTTTCGCGGTCCGACGCATTCCCCTTGTTTGTTATCGGTGTTATCGATTCGCCCTTCACAAACGGGATCGCTCTGACGAGCCTCCGTTCGAGTTTGTCCAACCACGGCTGCGAGAACGGGATCTTGGCATCGGTCGGTTGCAATCGCAATTCCACCGAGGCGACCACTTCCATATCCTCGCCCGAGGGTCTGGCCAACGCGAGAATGAGCGACGATCGAGCCGCGATCTCTTCCAACGTACTGGCCTCCTTCTTGCCGCTCGAACCGCCCTCGGGCGCAACCAGCGGTGCCAGCCAATCGCAGTCCTCCGCGGTGCCACCCATTCGATTTCGCATTCGTCTCCTCAGCCCCGATAGAACCTCGGTGTACCCCACCGCCTGCGCGTACGCGTTGTACATCCCGATCGCCGGCTCGACCACCGCCCCCACCAACGCCTGTTCGAGGGCGCTCCAGTCCGACGTGCTCGAGAGCGTGATCGCAGAAGCATCAAACACATCTAACGTGAGCTTGGTGACGGGAGGCAAATCGTCGACGTCGGTGGCAAGGTAGAGGCGATATCGTTCGTTCTCCCCGCCGGAATTGTGGACCAGCATCCCCTCCGCGTTGAAGGCGCCGCATCCCAGGCTGGGCAGGAGGGATGCGAACGATTGCTGCTTCTTGCTGCGGTCGCTTTCGCTATGGGTATCCCACGCGTCCGAGAAGGGAACGAGATTCAACATCGACGCGCCTCGATGGGATATTATGAGGTTGCCGCATCGACGATTGGTATCCGAGCGCGACCACGGCCTCGGCCGATGCCGACCTTTGACGCCGAGGCTTCTCGTGGCACCTCCTCTTTCTGCCGCGAGAGATGCATGTGATGTGTGCGTGTGCGAGGTGAACGCCGCAGACGACACGCACGGCAGCAGCAGCAATACAAACTGCAGCAATCTCCCAGCCATCGTCGCGACGCGACGTCTAGCCGAGCGAACAAAGCCAGGCTCGTGGGCGAGCGAGAGATGTGGTGATGGATGGAGGCGCGCGAGGGGGATGAGCAAGATAGCGAGGGCGAGCGCTGGCGAGCGGGCAGTGGGGAATTCCCCCTGAACTTGCAAGATTCTCAGAATTGGAGTAGCAATTGTACGGAGGAATCAGTTGCTGACGTCAAGCTGACGTCTACGGGCTTCTAGCCCCCCTAAAATTCCTTCCTCCCCCACAACCCAACCCCCAACAAAGCACAACACCCAAAAAAAAACAGCAGCCGACAGAGACTACGCGAGCCCCGGAGGAAGCCGCGCTCGTAGGCTCGAATAGGGCGCTGACACCCGGAATAGAACGTCTACGCCGCGTGATCGGGGGCGCGTGCCATACCCTCTGATAGAAGAGTGCGCTTCAGCTGCGCGCGCGGCGGCCATCAAAATCAACGTGCTACCTGAAGCAACGGTCGAATCAGCACGAGATTCTCCTTGCAATCAGAATCTGCCCTTGGTGTTCGAGCCCTCACCCTATTCCCGCGCTGCTGGCAAGGGACTCTTGCTTCGTCGAGGGATCCTCTCATCACAATTCATCGGGGCATCGCATCAATCATCGGCCGTTGCAATTTGCAAATAGGTTCACCTGAGACGCGACGTGCACATCCAAAGCCCCTATTCCACAGCTTACAAACGCAACACCATGAGCCTCAAGACGCCCCTCTCCCTCGCCAACCCGACGGACATCCGGTCCTTCCCCCGCGAGCTGCACCTGAACATCTTGACGTACCTCCGCGCCACCGATCTGAGCGCGCTGCAGCGGACGGCGCGGTGCTTCAACAATCGGGAGATGATCGTGGCGGTCGTCGAACACTACGCCCAAGAGGTGGTGAGTGCTGATGCATAGGGTGGTAGGATGTGCTTGGTGGGTTCGTCGTCTCAGCTCCTCATCCATTCTTGTCGTTCGCGCCACAGTACCCGAGCGACCTCACCGAAGGATACATGTCGCCGATCGTTGCGGGGGAAGTCAAGTCCGTGGCCGTCGTGGCCAAGAAGGGCGGGAGGAAGGGCAAGGAGGCGTCTCCCGCCGCCGCCACGCCCGCAGGCGCGCCCGCCGAGAAGGTGCTCACCTACGAGATGCTCCGCAACATGGAGATGCTCGTCGTGGCCCGCGTCCTCTCCCGTCCCGAACCTCCCCTCCACGAACGAGATTCGTGCTTCTACGTGTCCAAATCGTGGTGCCGCGCCGCATTGCGGTGGCTGGAGGGGCAGGAGGAGGAACGGAAAGAAAAGGAGGAGCGGCGGCGGGCCGCCGAGGAGGCGAGACTGGCGGCTGTGGCTGGCACGCCCAAGGGAAAGGGGAAGCATCGGAAGCATCCCGGATCGTCGGGGAAGAAGAAGCTGTCGCGGAAGGAGCAGCGGCAGAGGGAGCGGAAGATGAGCGATGCCATGCCGCCGTGGTCGAACATCAACACCGACATCGTGTGAGTGCCCGTGATGTGCTTGTTTTGCAACGAAGACATCGCGTCTGACACTGTGCTCAATTTGGGCCTCGTTTCGATCCAGCTGCGAACACGGAAGCGTCAAGCAGTGCTCCACCAAGTCCGCCCGCGCCCGCAGACGGGTCATGGACAAGCAGGCGTGGAAGGTGCTCAAGCGTCTCTACCCTGACTCCACCCAACTCGAGGCCGGGGGCAAGGCAGGTGTTCATGGCTGCTTGATGTGCGCTGCCGAGGCAGAGACAGCCAAAAAGGCGGTCGCGGACAAAAAGGAGGAAGAGAAGGCCAACCGAAAGAAGCCGCTGAGCTGTCCACTGGTCAGGGGTTTTTACACGAGGAGCTCAAAAGGATATCCATCGAACTGCCTCGTCCCTGCGCAGCCGGTGCCTTTAGGCAGCAGCCTGGGCACAGGCATGTTTGCTCCCATGCAATCGAGGACCACCTGCCCACTCAAGCCGGGCGTATACTGCGCCCTCCCGCGCTCGTGGTGTCACCGCTGGCGAAAGTACATCAAGACTGGCGAGGGAGGCCCCATCCCGGCACCCGATTCCAACGAGGTGCTCTGCGACGCGCATTCTCTGCCATTGGTTCCTCCCCACCTGGAATCTTTCCTGCGGGGCGAGACTTCGACACTGCTGGCGGGAAGCAACAATGCAGCAACTTCTGCCGCTGCTGGGGAAGGGGCGGCGAATCTCCCTACTGCCCCGGCTGCTGCTGCCGCTTCAGCAAATGCCCCAGCAGACAGGAGGGGCGCTGACCACGCAGAAGCATTGCAGGCACTGCGAGCTGCGGGCCTGTCGGAAGCAGAGCTCCACGCACAGCGCGTGGCCATGGCCGGAATTGAGGAGAACCTGAGACGGTCCTTCATTCACGAGGTCCGAGCAAGGAGCGNCATTCACGAGGTCCGAGCAAGGAGCGACTCGATAGGGCAGGAGCAGGAACAACATTCATCGGTCATAACAAACGAGCAACTGGACAGAGAGAACCGCGTCGTTGTCGAAATCCTGACGGACGACGAGGTGACGGCACTTGAGCGATGGTGGCCGCGGCAGAACTGCACATACGCACTGCGATTCGCCATTGTGGAGGGCTCTCCATCGGAGGGTACCGACATCGTCTGGAGCACCGCGCCTTGCCGGGAGTGCGATCCATCCAGCCGATCCTCTGACAATTATGTCGTTCGAAACCGTCTGCAGAAGAGAGGATTTCGGTAGCCGCTTAGCTGCCCCTTGAAGAATGGATGGATAGGTAGTAACATTAACTATTGAACAACCTTAAACAACGCATCGCTCAATGCCACCATCTACAATTCAACAACTTTTCTGTACTTGTCCGCCTCTCCCGATGATAGAAAATCCTTGGCCCGTATGTGTTCCGCTCGGTCGTGTCTTTCAATAAAGTACGGATTCTGCCCAGGAGCGTACGTTGGGCAATCGTAACATCCGCGGGTTGGACATGATGACGAGCCGTGGCACTTCCACTTCAGATAATGGTACCACGAGCTCTTGTGATTTGCATCACTGTCCCTGCCAGCGACGTGGAGTGGGGTGTGGGTGCGACGACCGCCGAAATGCTTGTGGTCGGTCCTTCCGTCTCCGTCGTCGCGCGACACTTCCATCTCCTTAAGCTCATCGAACGACAAGAAGTGCATGCAGTTCACCGGGCATGACTTTACAGCGTCTTCAACGTCAATTGAATTGCTCTGCTGAAACGTCCTCGCTCTTCCAGTGTCCTCAATCATCTTGAACGAGCTTGGTGCTATCTGGGCACACTGAAGCAACGGAAGAAGCGAGGAGTGATTGTAAGTGCTGATGGTGGAAACGTCGAGTGTAAGTAAAAGAGACGTACCTGCGTGCATCCGATGCATGATTCTTCGTCAATGAAAACGAAGTGTCCATCGCGAACCCGCAGCGGCGTGACGCCGTCGGAGGCCATCTCGACCAATTCGTGGCTGCCCTTCTCCTTCCATTCGAGAAAGTCCCAACCGTACTCGGACCCCAGCACGTCGTCGTCGTTCTCTTCCGAATACGCACGGTGCGACAGCCTGTCTTCGTACTCGTCGAACAGCTCGCATTCGTCCATCAGCAGCTTTGAATGCTTCCCCACGACAGTTGTTGCGTGGGACTGTTGGAGTTCCATTTCCCGCAGCAGCCGCACCCGCTCTTCTTCTGCTGGGGAGAAGATTTGGTGGGCCTCGAGATCGCGCCACACCAGAGAGAGTGTAGCCTGCTTTAGCATCTTCTCCGTGTTCTTCCTGCCCTCGATCAAGACGCCCGTATCAGCGGAAGGGAGGGGATACGTGCCCTCCAGAGCAGTTTTCGTCTGGATCACATCATGGACGTAGCCCGCCCACGTCACTTCCAGATACAAAGCCTGAAACTCCTCAAGAGTCAGTCTCCCAGACCCATGAGTCTCCGAATACCGGGAAAGGGTGGCCGAGATGTCCTGATCGTAGGGTCCGATTGTAAAAGGTTTCGCGTTGGATGAGGCTAGCGGGGAAGAAACACAATGGGTCATCCACCTCGAGAGGCCCTCGCGATCCAGCACCGCCATTGATCCCTCTTCCTCCACTGAATAAGTATCAAATATCTTTCTCACAGCCTTCTTGAGGAAGATCGATGCCCTTGGCTGCAGAGGCAACTGGCCACCACTCTCTGGGCTCTGCCCTTCCAACAAAAAGTTAGGGGCATACTTCTCTTCCTTAGTCAGCTCAGGCAGTGCCCTCCCCTGCGATACCAAAAATTGCTCGGGCGACTTGTCGCAGCGGATCATGAACGCAAGCTCTTCCTCCTCGTGGCGATCCTCGCTGACTTCCCCCGCGGAGGACATTGATGAGAGTGTGTCGTACAACTGCGCCCCTCCCTCGTCGTAGTCGAAATTGCCGGCAATCACCTCGATGGCGTCTTCGACGAAGGCATCGTCGTTCGGGTCTCTGATGTGATGGGCGTTCAATGTTCCTCCGCCCGAGGTGGCGCCATCGTCCGTCTCCCACTCGTGCATCATGTTCTCCTGCTCCTCGAGGAGGCGCGCCGCCTCGTCAACGACGTCGTAGCTCCCGCTGGGGGCGGCCTCGGGGGTGGCAAAGGACGCCGAGGCAGCGTTGGCCGTGGTGAGTTTGGACCAATCGTCGGCCACGCCCCACGACGGCGGCGACGGCGCAGTGTCAGACATGGACTCGTCGTACAGGGCGAAGGGATCGATGGAGTCGTCGGTGGCAGCATGCAGCGCGGCTGTGTTGGAAGGGAAGTGGCCGCGAGGGGCTGCACCTGCACCGAGCATCCGCATCTGGCCAAACCGGTGGTGCACAAAAGCTGCACTATATTTCCGGGGCATTTCGCCCCATCCGCGGGCCGCCCCGGCGGCAGCAGCCGAGGAAAGGCCACCTGCCAGCCCCATCCAGAGGACACGGCGCTGCTTCATGGCCAAGGTGCGGGGCGTTCGTTGGCGTTGCAAGGTCGAGTGTCTCTGGGTGCTGGGTGGAAAAAAATCTTTTGATGGGTGCTCCCTCCAAAAATATTACTGGTTCCTTAGCATGTACAGGGACTCCTTCCCCTCTTTTGTTTTCCTCTTGAGAAGAAGCTGCGCCACAGCTATGATGTGCTGGAGCCTTTGTTTATGGCAAATCAATTGCTACAGATGACTGAATGCTTTGGGTTACACTACACCGGCTATATTCGACGACGAAGGATTGACATTGTTGGGGCGGGTGTTGGGGGGTAATTAGATGATGCATCGAAATGCAGACCTGCCAGCAGGTGGTAGCAAGAACAACCCCCTTACGTTGATAAAGGCGACAGTGTTCCTTCACGCCATCTCCCAGGCTGGATGGAACCGCTTCTCGTCGGTGTACATGCTTTCGCACGGCTTCACGCCCACCCAAATCGGCTACGTGAACTCGATGTCCAAAATCTCCAAGGCGGTGGCCCAGCCGCTGTGGGGAGTGGCCAGCGATTCCGTCTTCGACCCCCTGACTGCCGTGATCGCATCCACGATTTTGGGTACCGCGACGCTGACATCGGTCAGGACAGCAATCGATGCGGGTAGCGCATCCTCCGTCACATTCTGGCGCGTGGTGCGATCGGCGGTGACGGCAGCCTCGCCGGCGATCGACGCACTGGTGCTGAAGTTGGTCGAGGGCACGTCGGAGGGGTACGGCAAGCAGCGTCTCTGGGGGAGCGTGGCGTGGGGGCTGTCGTCCCTCTGCGTTGGCCCCTTGCTGGACGTGTTTGGCGAGGGAGCGCTATTCCTGTACACGTACTTCGTCAGCGGGGTGCTGCTATTCTTCTTCCTCCTGTTGAGACGGGTCCTTCCTGCCGAGGGGGCCAGAAAGCAGCGCGACGAAAACGCCGAGAAAAAGTCTCGAGGAGATAATCCCAATGTTCGAGTTTGCAACACCGTTCGGATGACTTTGCATGACATATCGGGACCGCACTTGCGGTTTGTTCTGCTCCACAATTTTGGATATGGCGCCATCATGGTATTGTTCGATAATATTCTCATGCTGCAGCTGGAGAGAGATTTTGGAATGTCACGGAGCGTGCAGGGTGTATTCACCATGGTATCCATTTGCTCGACATTACCCGTGTACCATTACTCTCGCGAAATCAAGGAGAGGATGGGACACTTGGGCATGATACAATCATCAATACTGGTGGCCTTTGTTCGACTACTGCTCACAAAAGTAGCCTGCAGTGGGGCTGTACCGGATGACATAAGAGCAACATTGCTGCTTGTGATCCAACTCCTTCACGGATATCACTTTGCATCCAACTGGACAGCATCGGTGGAGATGCTGGATGCAATGGCCAGTCGCAGACGAAGCCTGATGCAGTTCTTGCTAAACCTGGCATACTTTGTCTGCGGAGCGGGTCTTGGAAATCTTGAGTGGAGCTTCATGTACGAAAAGAAAGGAGCGCAAGATGCATACAACGGAGGCATTGTGCTGTGTTTGGTCGACTTTCTCTTTGTTCAGCTGTTCCATAAACGCGACAGGGATACTCCTACATTGTCAGGAATCGAGTTGCCTTAGGGGGCAGACCGTCTTACCTACCTACCTACTCCCTTTTGACCAAAGAAAGAAGATGCATCAAAATATACTATAAGCTTACGCATAATACAGTAACCTTCCACAAAGTGTCCCACCCCCCGCTCGCTTGTCCCACCCCGGGAGATCTCAGCCTAGCTGAAGAGTTGACCCACCTTGGGTTGACAGTGGAACAAGTATGGAGAAGCTTTGAGTTGCCCCCGGAGGTCAGGCTAGCCAAAAAGTTGTCCCAGGGGGGGTGGGACACTTTGATGGAAGGTTACTGTAATAGCTTCGCACTCCGGGCTCAGCTAGCGCTGGCGGTGCAAAAGAGTTGAAAGTGAGTTCGCTAAAAAAATTACGATGTCAGCCTCTGCGTATCACAATGCGCACCCTTTGTTGCATTCCGGGATAATGCTTTTCAGCAGCGGTATGTAGTATCCGAAGCTGTCCCACTTTCGTACAGAAAAGCCGAATACACCACAACTCCATTTACCATTGCAATACAATGAGGCTTTCAGGATACCCTTCTCTTCTTCGAATGCTGTGAACCGTTGCCCTCTTTGAGCGCTCGGATTTCGTCCCGCAGCTCGGCATTCTCAGCGGAAAGCTTTGCGTTCGATGCCTCCAGGTCGGCGTTCTTCGCCTCCAGCTCCTTCATTTGCGATCCGATCCTCACGCTCTCCGCTGAGGGAAAGCCGAAAAGCAACGCCACATTCCACCGACGAACGAGATGATTGAGTTTCCTCATACTTTTTCTCTCGGAAAACCAATGAAGCAAACGTGGCATGAGCTTGATGTCCAAGTCGAGCCAGTGTTGAAGGTCAAAGCAGTCCTCCTTGAAATGGATGTGCTCAATCTTGGACGCAGCTCTACTGCCAATATTTCCCCGGCCGGTGTAGTTGAGGCCCAATGCGTCCCTCAAACGGTTTTTAAGGGCCGGATCGCAGTTGCAATAGCTGAACCACAATGCCCGAAGAGTGTGATTCGAGAGGTAGGTTTGCATGATGCTTCTCTCGTCACATACCAAGTTCAGCAGTTGATTCCAGCCAGAAGAAGTGATCTCGGAATTTCTGTCGAGGTATAATGCAGTCAGCGTTGTGTTTTGCTGGAGCGCACCGACAAGGGTAGCAACGCATTCATCATTGACGGAATTCCCCTGAAGCGAAATGTTCAACAAGGAGCCTTTCTCCTGCAGTAGCTTGGCAATAGCTGCGCAGCCCTTTTCTCCGATGCCGGTGTTCTCCAAGTGCAGGTAGCGGAGTAGATTCAATTGCTGGAGCCCAGCAAGCAGTTCGTTCCAGTAGTTCTCGTCGACAATGACATTGTTGTTCAAATCCAATGTGTCAAGATGAAGAAGGGGGTTGCTGCCCAAGGGAATGTGTCTGGTCCGGCAGCACTTTTCTGCCGTGAACACAAGGGGGTAGAACTGATCGTCCGAAAGAATCCGGGTGAGCTCTCCGGTGTAATCCTCGTCGCCATTTTCCAAACGGAGAGTCGCTCTGCTCGATCCATCACTATACTCGACTGCCGTGATGATGTCGCCCGGCCACAAGCTGCCCGACATGGCATCTCGCAACAATGCGTTGTTTATGCTTCGCACATACACCTCATCACCACCATCGTCGTCGTCATCCATCATCCACAGCGATGGTGTGCAGATTTCGTTTGCCAAAGTCCAACAAGACAGGGAATATTGCATCACCGGTCAAGTTCTCGATGAATACAGGCCAATACTTGTATCCCTCTTCTTTGCCGGGAGTGAAAAGTGCATTTGCTGCGGTGTGAACATCACGGACGAACTTGAACACGGGAGAATTGCTTGAAAAGGAATACACCACTCGTTCGTTGCCACCCTCCCCTATCTGTTGCCGGTCAGCGATTGTGAGCCCCGGGATCTTTCCTTCTTCATGAGGGATCGTAACAGTTACCAACTCGGCCGTTCTCTTCTCGCAAATTAGCATGTGCTCGAGCGTTTCGTCGTGCGTAGAGAAGCCACGCTCCTTGCAATACTCGCAATCCCATGGAATTGGCGCTCCCGAGCCCGCTATGCAAAAATTTACCTCGTGGTAGAGCGTCTCGTGGCAAGACGCAAAGCCCTCATCGCAAAATCTGCATCGAAATTTGGCGCTCCTGGTGTTGTTCGCGGGCGCCATGGTCAGTCGGCGGGCGATGTCCGTTGGGGGCGCGAAGACAAAAAGAGCGGCAACGGCGAACAGGCAGCAGCGCGGAATTGCCGAGGCCGACTTGGGCCGACGGAGGGCACCGCGCGGCTCCGTTCTCAGGGGCCGCAGGGAAGTGACGGCGAAGGGGCCCTGCTTGCTTCCCCGCGCGTCCGATTTCAGTCCTGGGAGATAAAGTAGGGCGAACCTAAATTTATCGAACAAGCTCTTTCTACATACGTAGGTTATCTATTATGGGGTATTCGTATTGTACTATTGAGTACCTAAGTTTGCAATTCACATTTTTTATGTGAAGGTGAACCCTAATCCAGAGTCGCCTCCCACTTTTCACTTCTCCATCTCCACCATGAGCACCCCCGGAAGGAGCTATCCCAAGCGCAGCCGCCAATCCGCCGGCGGCGCCACCACCCACTCCACCTCCCGCCGCGCCCGCCGTACCGGCGGCCGCACCTCCGCCGGCGGGAGCGGCGGCGGCGTAGTATCCACCGACACCCTGGGCGTCGCGGCCCAAAAGTGGACGAAGGTGCACCGCCCCCCGATGGCCCCGACGGACGAGCCGTACTTCGGCAGCGCGGCGACGGCGAAATTTGCCATCCCGACGTGGGTGCGGGTGGAGGATCTGACCGCCGAGGAGCGGGCGACGTACCTTCTCGAGGAGGAGAAACGGGACGAGCAGCGCGCAATTTGGCGGAGGGAATTGGCCGCCAAGGCGGCGGCGGAGGCGGCGGCCACGAAGGAGGAGGGGGGCGGGGAGGAGGAAACGAATGACACGGAGGGGGGCACGAGCGGGGGAGAGGATGCCGCGGACGATGTGACGAATTCGACCGCGGGGGGAGACGGCGCCGAGCGACGGGGGACGATGGAAACGGCAGACACGGCCGAGGCGGAGGCGAACATTGGGGGAACCGAACACTCATCGCTCGCGGCGTCCGACCATCCCGCGGAGGAGGTGCAGGAACCAAAGGGGACGCACGCGCCCGCAGACGGAGGGGGGGAGGAAGGGAGTGCCCCAAAGGTTGACGCGGCAGACGCAGCCCCCGCATCTTCAGAGCCCACGCCAGCAGCAGATGTTGCAACCCCCGTGACATCTCTCACGGACGGCAGTGGGAACAATGAAGCTCCTTCGGCAGAAGATGTGATGGAGATTGAAGATTTGGGAAGAGAGAGTGCCCAAGCAGATGCGCAGCAACCAGCAACTGAGAAAGAAGAATCGAAGGGTGGGTTGGAAAGCACAGACCATGCTCCACCAGCAGCGGAGGAAACCTTGGCTGCGGGGGACGCAGCTCCAACTTCAACATCGGCGGGGGATGAGAAGGAAGAATCAGGAGAGGCGGCAACCGCTGAGGAGATGGAAGCGGAAGGGCAGGAGGGTGGTGCCCAGGCGGAGACCGCAGACGAGCCAACCAACGCCGAGGTCGCTGGACATGCGACAATGGATTAGACTATGACGAGCGGATCTGTGGTGGCGGCGTTAGGGCCATGTACAGGGACGAGAAACACAAGGACGCAAGGCGACGAGTAGAGGTCGATTCCATCATAGGTTCAGGGTCTGTTGTATGAGCAAACAGTGAAGATAGTTGAAAATGCTTCATTGCAACCGAAGCCTTCCCGAGAGGGATTTCCTTAGCTATATACAACACGTTTCACTTCAGAGCATATCGGGCTGAAGCTGATCCCTGCCGACAGCATTCGATGCCCTCGCCGACGCCGCCATGCCAATGCCACCGCTCCCGTCGTCCACATCCACCACCAGCGTCTCGCCGTCCTCTCGCACGATGGCCACTTTATGCACGTCCGGCCCGACGTCCACCACCGCTCGATCGCCCTCCTTGAGGAACCCCCGGACGATGGCCTCGCTGACCCCGTCCTCGAACAGCCGGCGGGCCGCGCGGCGCATGGGACGGGCGCCAAACTCCGCCGCGTTCGCGGCTCCGTCGCTCAGTATTGAATCGATGAGAGACTCGGACACAGACAGATCGATGGCCTTCTCCTTGTGAGCGCGTTCGATCGATGCGTTCACGATGGCGTGGGCTATGTCGCGGAGGTTCTCGTCGTCGAGGGGCGAGAAGACGATGATCTCGTCGATTCTGTTGAGAAGCTCCGGCCGCATCTCCTTCTGGAGCTCGTCCTGCACGACTTCCGAGAGGGCAGAGTACTCTTCCGCCGCATTCATTGGCGAAGAGCCGCCATTAGGAAATGCGTCCAAAGCATCGCTGTCGCCGTTGAGTCCATCACCGTTCACATACTCGTCTTCAGTTCTTCGCTTCTTCTTCGTCCTTCTCTCGCCACCCATTCCGCTCCTAGCGCGCTCCAGCCGTTGCTGGCCCACCAACTCGAGTATTTTCGACGATCCCACGTTGCTCGTCATTACCAAGATGACATTCTTGAAGTCGATCGAACGCCCCTTTCCATCAGTCAGCACTCCGTCCTCCATGACCTGAAGCAACACATTCAGCACATCGCGGTGCGCCTTCTCGATCTCATCCAGCAACACCACGGAGTGAGGAGCCCTCCGAACTGCCTCTGTGAGCTGCCCACCCTCCTCGTATCCAACATAGCCTGGTGGTGGACCCGTCAGCCGGCTCGCAGTGTGTTTCTCCATGTACTGTCAAGAGGGATGCGAGATGAGACGAAGCGTAGAAAAGGAGCCCAGGAGCAGTTTGCATTCATCGCACGTACCTCCGACATGTCTATGCGAACCATGTCCTTCTCGCTCCCGTAATATTGCGCTGCGAGGCTTTTGGCCAGCCACGTCTTCCCCACGCCCGTGGAACCGCAGAACAGGAAAGAGGCCACGGGCCTGCCGGCATCCCTCAATCCGCTGCGAGCACGACGCACGGCGCGGGCAATGGACTTGATTGCGCGCTCCTGCCCCTTCACCCGCGAGGCCAGGGACGATTCGAGGGTGAGCAGCGTCGAGGATTCGGTGGAGGTCAGCTTGCCCACCGGAATATTCGTCCACTGGCTTATTATGTCGGAAATGTCGCTTTCCGTCACGTCTGGTGGAGGATTCGGAGTGGTGACAGATTGGAAGGAGTGCTCCATGTGCACGGCGGCGCCCGCCTCGTCCATCAAATCAATAGCCTTGTCTGGAAGGAACCGATCGGTGACATACCGCTCGCTCAATTTTGCGGCCGCCATGAGACTGTCCTCCGTATACCTCACGCCGTGATGCCCCCCGTACTTCTCCGAAATGGCCCGCAATATCTCGACGGTCTGATCGATCGTGGGCTCTTTCACCAACAGTGGCTGCAATCGCCTCTCCAACGCCGCGTCCTTTTCAATGTATTTTCTGTACTCGGAGATGGTCGTGGCGCCGATGACCTGGAGCTTGCCGCGTGCCAGTGCGGGCTTGAGCATGTTCGCAGCGTCAATGCCACCCTCGGCGGATCCGGCACCAACGAGAGTGTGAATTTCTGCGAGAGGCGGTGAAGGATGAAACGTGAGTTTAGATGAAACAGGCAATGCTTGCACAACTCTAATTAGGCACTCACCATCGATGAAGAGTATGGTGGGCGGGGCTCTCTCGTCGGTGACCTCCTCCACAATTGCCTGCAATCGCTCCTCGAACTCGCCCCGATACTTCGTCCCGGCCACCAAATTGGCCAATTCCAGGCTGATCACGCGATGGTTTCGCAGCCGCGCGGGGCACATCCGGGCCAATCCCTCGATCCACTCCACCTGGTCCCGCTTGGCGAATTCCCCGTCCTCGTCCCGGTCGAACAATTCGTCGAGCCGTTCCATCATGTTGGGCGCCGCGAGGATCTGCGCCACGCCCTCGGCGATGGCCGTCTTCCCCACTGCACAGATAAAGGTCAAATGTCAGAAGTTAGTACAGGAGAGCAACAAATACAACGAGACGGCAACAATTCTCACCCCCCGGCTCCCCCGTCAAGCAGGGATTGTTCTTCCTCCGGCGGACGAGCGTCCGAAGCGCGTTCCGGACCTCCTCGTCCCGACCGTGCACGGGATCGAGCTCCATCCGCATGGCCATTTCCGTAAGATCCACCCCCACGTCCGACAGTGTGGGCGTGGAAGACTGCCCCTCCGCATTCCCCGTGACCAACTGCGGCCCCTCCGCAGAATCGGGGTACTTCATGTCCATCACCAACCGCCGGCAGAATTCGGACGCCGAGAAGGTGCTGCTGTCCACTCCCTCCATGCGCAAAAATACCGCGAGGGCGCCCTTGGCGAATCCCCGCTCTTCCACGGCCCCGTCGACTTCCTCGGGCACCCGGCCCTGCGCGGCGTCGTATCCTAGCAGGGACAGCAGGACGTGCTCGCTGTTGACGGTGGGAGAGTCGAACGAGTCGGCAATCCCCCCGGCGTTCGTCAGCACCCGCTTGAGGGGCGGAGCGAAGGGCAATTCCACGTCGCGCGCCTTTCGGTTCATGTTGAGCAGCTGGGGCGACATGGTGAAGATGTTCTTATTGCCGCCCTCCTCGTCCTCCTCCCCCTCGCTCTCGTCGCGGAACATGTGCTCGACCGTCAGCTTGGCCTTCCGCAGCGTGATCCCGTACCCCTTCAAAGTCTTGCGCGCCCGCTCCGGCCGATCGACGATCCCGATGGTCATGACCTCGCACCCCACCGACGGCTGGGTCAGGCGGGCGGATTCGGATTGGGCGGTGACGAGGGACCCGATGCACTCCTCGGACATGCGCTCGAAGATCATCGACAGCCGCGTGGTGGAAGGGCGGCGGGGTTGCAACGTTGGTGCACATGATGTGGATGCGGGATTGCTCCGGGCAGCAGCGGTGGGCAGGCGCGGGGCCGATCTTTGCAAAAAGGTGGATTGCCCGACCGACAGGGAGAGCGCATTTACTAGGCCGAGACCGCCGACGCAGAGGAGGCATAATACTGCGGAGAGCCCCCTCGCGGGCCGCAGCCGAATTGGAGCAGCTGGCGACATAATATCTTGTGTCCGAGGGAACGCGGCCGACGAGGCAGGCGCGCGGGCGATCAAGCTCTCACTGCACGGAATGGGATCTCCGCTGGGCCGTGCCGTATTGGGTGCTCGGTCGGTGGGCGCCGGAGGAGGAATGGGCGGCCGCGGCGGTCCCTCGTCATTGTGCGAGGGCCGAGACGATTATTTTTCTGACTCGATTCTGGGGAGAGTCTCGGGAATCTCCGCCCAGGTTCACCACTGATTCTCGGGAATCGCTCTTTCTGTCGCTTGTGCACACTGTCGCGCTCAACGCCGGCGGCGGCAAATTTTCCCGCACGCACGGTCCATCCATCACAAGCAAGGGTGCGCGAGCCCAGCCCCAACGCGGCAACACACGGCCTCATTTCAACCTGACCGACCCAGCCTTTGCCGTCGTCGCTGTCGCGTCTCCATCCCAACATGCAGATCGTTCAGCTCGTCTTCGCCGCCGCCCTCGTCGGCGTCGCCTCCGCCAAGGATCCCTCGGCCGCCGGCCGCCCCGCGCGGAAGCGATCGAACGCCAAGCTCCCATCGAAGGTGGTCAAGGCCGACGAGGCGTACGATCCCTTCCTCGGACTCTCCGATCGCAAGCTGGAGAACAAGAAGCTGGCCCAGCGCGAGCTCCAAATGTCCATGCCGGACGAGGACAAGTCCATGCCATCAATGCCCGGGGAGAGCTACTGCACGTGGGGCCCCAACTACACCTGCTACGAAACCGGGTGGCCGAGCTGCTGCAGCGACGACGCGGTGGAGTGCCCCGAGGAGCGTCCGGAGTGCGAGATCACGCTCCCGCCGACTCCCAACCCGACCCCCGGGCCCACGGCCACGACTCGTTCACCTCCGTCGGGCGCTGCGTCCTTGGGCGTGGCGACCGCGGTTTGCGCGGTGGCCGGATCGGCCGTCTTGGCCTCCTTGTAGATGTGTCATCTATATGTTGCGTAGGTATGGGAATGTAATATATGAATGTGGGTTGAGCAGAGGGCTAGACACATTGAGCAGGTTGAACATACCTCTGCATGGGTTTGTGCGGCAGCTATGATGTGTCTTGGCCTCTCTTGCGAGAGAGTGCAAGTGAAGCGAATAAACATTATGTTGACACAGAATTGTTGCTTTATGACTTTTGGCTTGTTATTCATCTGGTGGCGTCCTTCCCCGATTACATACACATCATACATCACATTTGCGCAAACATCGAGCTTGTTGCAGCTCGTTTACATGGGCAAAAGAAACACCGACCCAGCCATCGCGCACAGCGCGGTCGCCGCACCCACGAAAGAGGAGGACGAGCCATCCTCCAGTATCCCGACGTCATTACTAGCGTCCGGTACCACGTCGCACGGAGGCTGCTCCTCGGGGCAAGTCTCGTTGTTGGACCCGCAGCACGCGGGCCACCCGTCGGCGTAGCATTCCTCGTCAGGAGACCAGGTGCAGTAGCTTGCCCCGTCGATGTCGCAGGGAGGCTGCTCCTCAGGGCAAGTCTCGTTGGACCCACAGCACGCGGGCCACCCGTCGGCGTAGCATTCCTTGTTGGGGGACCAGGTGCAGTAGCTCGCCCCGGCGATCTCGCAGGGAGGCTGCTCCTCGGGGCAAGTCTCGTTGGACCCGCAGCACGCGGGCCACCCGTCGGCGTAGCACTCATCGTCGGGAGAGTAGGTGCAATAGCTCGCCCCGTCGATGTCACAGCCCGGGCGCTCTTCGGGACACTCCTCGTCCGAGCCGCAGCACTCGGGCCATCCGTCGGCGTAGCACGTGTATTCGGGGCTCCACGTGCAATAGCTCTTTCCCGCGATGGGGCGGGGCATCGACATGGACATCGAGAGGTCGCACGGAGGCTGCTCCTCGGGGCACTCCGAGTCGTCGAAGCAGCACGCAGGTTTCCCTTCGGCGTAGCACTCGTAGTCGAAGCCCCACGTGCAGTAGTCTTCGCCCAGGAGGCCGCGAGGAGGCTGCGTTTCCTTCTTCAACTTGCGCCCGAAGAATGGATCGAATGCTTCGTCGGTCTTGACCTTCGATTGGTGCTTGATTTGCGATCGCTTCCGCGCGGGGCGGCTAGCCGCCGGGGGGTCCTTGGCGGAGGCGATGCCCACGAGGGCGGCGGCGATGATGGCGACGGGCAGCTGCATCGTTGGGTTGCGCTGAGGGAGGGGGTTGTGGTTGGTTGCACCTACCATACCTCTTCAACCTCGTCGCTCGGTGGAGCAAAGCTTGAGTCTCAGAAAGATCCAAATCCGCCGCGCGCGACCAACTAAATGAGGGTCCTACTGCAAATATACGGAGGATTCAGTATCAAACTACGCGACTCAGTTAGTCGGGCAGAAAGTATCTTGGCGGCACTTTTGCACGATCCTTTGCTTTGATTTGGTCGGCGGCTCCCCTCCCACTCTAGCCTCCCACCCCACAAGTCTGCCGTCGGTCCCTAAGCAACCCCAACGATGATGATGAAGGGCCTCCTCCTCCTCCTGGCCGCGGCCGCGTCCCCGGTGGCGGGGCGCATCCAGCAACGTCGCGCGCAGACGCCGGAGCCCCTGACGGAGCTGCCCGTGCTCACGCTGCCCCCGGGCGGATTGCGCGCCTGCAACGAGCCAATTCCATCTGACTTTCCGGACAACATCATCACGAAGGAGGTCATCCTGGCCATCCTCCAGGGCATCATCGACGCACTGGAGCTCGGCGAGCTGGGCGACACTCTTAGCAGTCAGATGGAGAGCATCGTCCAGTACGACGTGCGCGCGCACAAGATATGCACGTCCTGCGAGGAGGCGAACGAGCTCTTCGAGAGCACCAACAACGCCCTGGCGAGCGAGACGATGCCCTACTGCGCCGCAGGGAGCTTCGCCGCGGGGAGGACCATGTCGGGATTGCTGCTGGAGCCCATCGATCCGGACACCAAGGAGCCCATCGTGGGCAAGGTCCCAGCGACGATTTACAACTTCTCGACTGAGCCGAACCCGTTCCTGGCCCCGACGGAGACTTGGCCGGCCAACGTCGCGCAGAGTCCGCCCCAGACTGTGACGGCGCTGGCCACGAGCTCGGCAGGGACGTACACGATCATCCCGGACGTCATCGGAAATGGGGAAGATTGGGAGGGCATCCGAAGCTACGTCGTCGCGGCAGTGTACCAGGCATCTGCGGTGCCGCTTCTTCTCAAGACGCAGGATATGCTCGAGAAGGAGTACACTTGCACCGAGCTGGACAAGAGGGTGGCCATTATGGGCTTTTCTGAAGCGGGCTATGCTACCACTGCCATTGCCCACGCCGTCGATATGCTGATGGATGGCTGGGTGCACACCTACACGGCTGTTGCAGGGGCTCCTGTGAAGATGAGCACTGAGTTGAAAATGAGTGAGTAAACAGCTTGAAGATGCCGCCAAATTGCCAATCTGCTGAACGCACCTGTCTCATTCTCTCTCTCCTGTACAAAGACATTGTGGATATGTACGAAAATACTTACACCTTCCCGATGTTCGCCGCTCGGTTGGGCAACGCCTATTCGTCGACGAACGTAGATTTGGTGAATACCGGCGCATCGTCGGAGTTTGCTAACGATGAATATCTCGACTCGACGGACCCTTTGAAGGACGTCCGCGAATGGGCAAAGGCAGGCATCGGCTACGAGGAGATGGCCATGCTGATGCCGGGCCCGCCAGCTTCGGAGGGGAGGCAATCTGACATCATGAATGAAGAATATGTTGACATGGTCGTGGTAAGTCAGTCCCGGCTGCTAGTTCGATGAATGATGCGAACGTGTCACTGAAATCTGCATCGTTCTACGATACTCCTCCAGAGCTCCTTTGAGGATGGAGACAATGATCCGTGCAACTCGGAGTTCAAGACCGAAGGAGTCAATAGCCTGTGCGAAGCGATCATGGAGAACGACTTGATTGACATCTTGGAGTCGTTTGACTACCCCGTGGTTATTTGCCACTCCCCGGAAGACGAGATTATTCCCTACGAGAATGTCCCGAACACGACGGAGTATGCCCATCTCACGTTGATTGAGGATATCGTGCCTTCTCTTCAGCCGAGCGGAACGCACGCGGAATCGGGGGCTCAGTGCACCATGAGTTTTCTCTTTCCGTTCATGGACCCGACTTCGGACGTTCGGACCATTGAGCCCCTCGACGATCCTGATGGAAGCTGTGTGAGTGCCGTCACCACGACCGGTTCGACGATTGCAGGTGCCACGACGACGGCTGCAACAATTGCCGGTGCTACTACGACAGCTGCAACGCCTGACGCCATCGAGACGCCCAGCCCCACCCCGAAGCCTACGGAAGGGCCCACTTCGTCGGCAGTTGCCGCATCTGCGGTCAATGTGGCTGTTACTTTGTTCGTAACTGCGTCAGTGGTTGTAGCCTGGTAAATGTGTTGGTGGAATGGAGAATGCGTGCGGTGGAATGAGAAATATACCTTAATGAATGTCGGGCTGGTAGGACTTATCGCTACCGCCTAAAGTTCTTCGTGGCCTTCATCACCCGTTTGAGGCCCAATCATTCCTAACCGTCTTGCCACCAGCTTCGCCGTCGACTTGGCACCAAGGGCGCTGATTTCGATTGCTGCAACTGCGCTCTCAATAGCATTGACATAATACAACGCAGGGCCGTCGCCCGAGGCCTCGCCCTTACCCCAGTGTTTCGATCCGTCGTACAAAAGGTAGGGCAGAGATTCCGAATTCGTTCCACCTCCAAAGTTAGGAGTTGCACCTCCGTACTCGCCGCCTTCTCCTCCGCCCCACACTTGCACGTACTCGACTGTGTGATCTGGACCAAAGAGCATGTTCCTCTTCTCCACACTTAACGTTTCGGAAGAGAATGTCTTCATCAATCCTTCCTCGATTGATAGGATGGTGAGAGTTGTTAGCCCGTCCTCCATTTGCTTTCCACGCTCCGACACTAATACAGATCGCGGCCAAGGTCCGTCGGCAGGCAGTCCGAAGTGAGTTGCTTTCAGCGTGGCATTGCTGACGAGGGTCGTGACGACGCTCGTGTAGGGCACTGTCGCACTCGAAGGTAGTGACGGAGCAAACGAATGCTCCCCATTCTCGTTCGTGGCAGCGTCGGGCGAAGACGAATCCGAATTTGCATGTATGCCGCCGAGAGGCATGTCGTGCAAGATTGCTCCATCCATGCCCATCGGGCTTTCGACCATAAATCGTATCCGAGATTGCTGCAATGGCGCAGCGAGGATGACAACGTCGAACTCTCCCAATAATTCTTCGTCTGCGTATAGTTGCATCGAACTTTCGCCGGCCACGACTGCAGTGATCTTCTTCTGGTGCCTTTGTATCCGTTCCGGCGAGGCGTTGCATGTAGACGCGTTGTATATCTTCCTCGCTTGATGCAACGCCGACTCCATCAGCTGATAATTGCCTCCTTCAATCGAAAAGAGCTCGCCTCCCGCCGGAACGTACGACACCAAACCCACCAGGCCGTTCATCGAGTTCAGATCGGCGTTGTACGTGTTGAGCGTCATCGCGGTCACCAATTCCGATCGCATGCATCCCATCCCAGGGAAGTAGCTCCGCCAATCCCACCAACTCTGTCCATTGCTGCTATCGTTGCCACTCTCAAGCTCCAGACTGGCATCGCGGTACATCCCCAAGCCATCGAGGAAGTCGTGGAACGGTATCCCCGCGAGACCTCCCAGACCCACCGCACTCCACATGTCCATCGGAGCCTGAAAGTACGTCACCTCGTGTTGGGTATCGTTCAGAAGAGCGTAGACATCGTCGAAGGAGCGGATTGCCTGCTTCACCGCGCCCCGCAGACGAAAGTAGTCAAAGTTGTATCGATAGAGGAAGTAGAGGGGCGTCAACACCTTTTGCAGAAACGAAGGATACTGCGAGAAGAGAGATGTGTCCACCAGCCACTCCCCGTCGCCATGGTATATCCCCAGCCCCTTGGGCGCTCTCTTCCCCTTTCCATCCGCGGCGGGGTCCTTCTTTCCAGTGCCCATCGGTTTGCCCTTCTTCAACCGCGCCGGATCTCCGTTGATGGTATCGACGACCAGCCTATTGCCCTCGTATATGATCGATGCTCCCAGCTCCACGACGCTCCCATCTTGCAGTGTAACGGAGGCGACGCGGCTCCCCTGATAGTTGGGAGGGCGCGGATCGGACGTTGATCGCAACCCATCGCTCTCTGCATTTGATGTCTCGGCATCGGAGAAACCAGCCGGGGGCGGAGAGACGTCGTACACGACGATTTCCTCTAACAGGCAATCTCTAGCATTGCCACCATCACCCCGATGGTTGGAGTCGTACTGCAATGTGGGCGGATGGTACAGGTGAAGTGAGACATCAACGGAGCGCGCCATCACTCGCAGTGCACAAGATAAATGCTCAACTCACATCGGCCAGATACTTGGCGGCAAAACTGCCACTGATGCCTCCGCCAATAATTGCCACGCGGTATGCCTCGGCCGTCAGCGCCCCGAGGGCGAGGAAGAGGGCTCGGCGGAGCATCGTTGCAAGGTAAGGTGTCGTGCCCCACCCAACGAGGGCGAGAAGAGAAGGGAGGGAGAGAAAAGATTCCGTCCAAATGTTCGTAGTGATTCCTCAGTAGAAAGATCCGTCGCGGGGGGGGGGGCACGCGCGGCGGCGAGAGAGGCGCGGCGAGCGAGGCGCTGACGAGGCGAAGAACCGCCGCTCGCCTCACTACTGGCGCCGCCCTCCCCGCATCAATCAACATGATGTGGACGTGGCTGGCCCTCCTCAACGTGCTCTGCACCCTCCTTCCAATCATCACTTTCGCCTCGCCCGCAACAGTTTTTTTACCCGCCCTCTTCCCGAGCCACTTCGACGGTGCATCTGGCGCCAGCGATGGCGCCATCGAGATCGAGATGCCGCCCCTCGCATTGACGACGCAGATGCTGCAGTGCTTCCTGTTTGCCATCTATGCCCATCACTTTGCAAGGCGGACGCTGTTTATACCCAACCTTGCCGGATTTTTATTAGGATTATTGTGGTCGACGCTCTACGATATCCCTTCAAAGTCTCACCCGATGGTAGCTTGAGATGGCAATGGCGGATGCAATACACAATGGCGATGATGCTGATGTTGCTGGGATTGCTGACGATACGGGGGATGCCCAACCTTTCCTCAACGATCGCGGCGACTGTCGGCGTGATGATGTGCACTTACCCTCTGCCAACTATGAGACAAGCCTATCGCGAAAGAAATGCAAAGTTGATGGGGAGCGCAGTAATGAATGCATGCATGTTTGCCACCTGTTCGGCGTGGGTGATTCACAGCTCCCCTCTGGTGAAATACGATATTTTTGTGCTGGTGTCGAATGGTGCTGGCGTGGCGGTGCAAGGGAGCGCTCTGATATTGCGTGTTGTTATTGCGAGAAATAAGAGCATCGCAGATGGAGAGGATGCAGAGCTGTCGGCAGTTACACCATTGCTTCGATAGGACGCTACGAAAAACAGCCATTGCAGTATCAGTTGCGACATATCGAATATGCACTGATTTTATGGGGTAACTTTTTCATTCAGCACTCGGTTCAAGCGCAAATGCGCTTGCTACTGTCAGCTTGGCTTATCCTTTGCATTTGCATCCCGGGCCCGTTTCTCTGCAGCGGCGAGAGCACGCTCCCTGGCAGTGGCCCCTGCAATTACATCATCATCGTTTGGTCGGGACGAATGCGTGCCCAGCCGCTGTCCTCCTGCACCCAAACCTACGACATCTTTCGTTTCGGCCATTAACTCTCGGCTAAACGTCAATACCGCCGGTGCCACCAATTGCACGGGAAGGCGGTGCTGTGCCATCTCTTTTGCCAGCTCGGCAATCACCGATTTGCAAATGTGCTCCATCAGTTGCGTTTCGGTCGGTGTAGTTGCACTTTGCGCAACATTGCCGCTGATGGGCGATAATATCATGTCCACAACCCCTGCCAGCGCCGCGGTTCGCTTTCCATTCACAAACACCCCGCCACGCATCAACAACGCGTGCGTCCACAGATATTCGACCCGCATCTGTCCATAGTTTGTCCAAAAGACGACATCATGCTCTCCGACCCAATTGTGCGACACCTCGTGAATCAACGTAGACGCCAGTTCATTGTACGGCCGAAACCTGCTCAGGTCGTCTGTGCGCAGTTTAATATCAATCCGCATACCGTGGTTAGTGTTGTAGCCCAGCAAACATGCCCCCTCCTGCTGTTTCTTCTGCATCAGTCTGTCGTCAATGGGGTCCATCTCGCCCAGCGTGCCCACGACCAGTTCTCTCGATTTCAGTATTGCGACGATGCCGGGGTCGCTTGCCAACTGTTTCAACAATGTGCGAGCCGCAAAGGCATGGGGAGTGGACGCGCCGGGCCGGGATCCAAACGAAGCGTCGGTGCACTCCTGAAATCTGCAGAATTTGTATTCCTTGTGCTGGTTGCCGTGTTTTGGGCCCCAGTACGTCGACAGGACCGAGGATGCCGCAGATTTCTTCTTCTCGTCGTCAAAGCCTCGCATCAACGGATCGGATCTCTGCGAGTTCAGTTTCTCTAGACCTGTGGCAGCAGTGCCCATCACGATGACTTTGGCTCCACTTTTGGGGATCTTCGTCCCCTCCGGAAACGCCGGCTCATTTGCATCCTCGGAAGGTGCACCGTCGACCGTTTCTTGTGCAACCGTCTTCCCCTTGAAGAGGAGGCGCAAAATTGTATCGTCGTCCACTGCGAGGGCCCGCCGTGCCTCCGCTAACAGCTCGGCCGCGGTCGTCTGGTGGGATATGCCGTCCAGCGATGCGGACTTGCCCTTGTAGGAGAGCTTGACGGTGAATGCACAGTCCATTTTCGAGGTGATGCAAAGTGGCAAATTTTGTGCACAACTGATGCTCTTCTGAGTTTGAACAGCGCGCCGACGCACGAGTATCGTGGCACCACGGAATTTATGAGGAGGCGTGCTTGCTTGCGCGCTCTTGCAACGTCCCCACGACAACAGGGGGCGGCGGCGTCGAAGGCCGCCGAAGGACGAAGAAAAGTGACGAAGTGAGACGAAGAAAAAAGTTGCAAAAAAAGTGCACGACAGAGGCACAGAAGCAGAAGAGGAGAGCAAAGATGGAGATGACCAAGAAGCCGCCCGCGCGGACGTCCCAGCAGCCGCCGCCGGCCCCCTTCACCTCCGCCGCCGAGAGGGAGGATCTCGAGCGGGCGCTGTTGTCGTCAACGACGGAATCCGAGGCGTCCCAGCAGAGCTACGTGCCCACTGCGGTGCCAATTGTAGCAGAGGTGTTCGACGAGAATGGAGCCCCGAGTTATGCGGCCTCCGTGACGGCATCGCTGCCGCCTCCTCCGCCGAGAAATGCGGTGGCGGCCTCTACTGCTTCCAAAGCGGAGAAATCCACGAAGAAAGAATACGAGGACGATGATGTGATCGTCCGACCGGAACCGCCCTCATACAACGCTAGTGATGCCCTCCCCTCGGCTCCAGTGCTCCCTACACACGCATCCGGCCTTCCCTCGACGAAACAGCGCACCGATCAGTCATTGCTGCGTGCTGCAAATGTAAAGGGGCGCATCTCAGCAGAAGAGGAGGACGCAGCCGTGGCCCGGGCGCAGCGCGGGCTGGGGCAAATGCAGCACAAGGCGGGGGTGGAGGTGAAGGTGGCCAATGCCAAGGCGGCGCGAAAGGTGTGGCAGAGTGACGAGGGATTGACAGTGGACGAGGGGATACACCATCTCAACTTGGGAGCAAATGGAACTGCAAACAAGGGATGCAAAAAGAAGGAGGAAGATGAGGATGTGAGACCGTACAAACAAGCGGATGGCAAGCCGGGATACGAAACGAGCGAGTACGAGACGAAGGAGTATGAAACGAGCGAGTACGGCGTTTCGGAGTACAAGAGTGTGTACGATTGATGAGGCATGAGGCAGCAATGGATTACTCTGTAACAATATCGTTTTTCTTTGCAGCATAATGCAAACTGAGAATTCAGTCTAGCTGCTTGCCGCAGGACCAGCAAAAGAATGCATCCTTGCGGTGCGGTCCCGCGCCGCACGCATCGCACTTTCCTCTACCCAGGGGCGCTTTTCGTTTGGCCTTGGGTTTCTTTTGAAGTTCGCGCTCCTTCTGGAAATCCAGGAATGATTCCGCTAATGATGCGGCCTGGGCGGGGATGATGGCCACACCGGCCAATATCGAGGCACCGACGACCATCCTCCCCTCAAATGTCACTGGTGTGATGTCACCGAACCCCACGGTTGTGAGTGTCGTGAGGCCGAAATAAAGGGCTGTGAAGTAGTCTGGAATTTGCGGATTCGTCTCATGCTCTGCGGTATAGATGAGCCCAGTTGATACGCTAACCAGTGTGAAGATGGAGATGATCACGCGAGCCAGGTTCAACTGGTATGGTCGCACGTCAGAGGTCCTCTTCCTCATTCCGATCGCCATCTCGAAGTCAGCGTACGTCTTTTGATCCGTCAACACACGCTGGAACTTCAATACCCGCAACAGGCGCAAGTTCAATAGTGCGGAAGACGTGGAACTCGTCACCAGCCAACCAGGGATGTCGACGTAGGGGAGAAACCCAGACATAGTGCCGTATTCATATAGCGGAAGAATGCCACTCAGAAACAGCGGGAGGATCACAACAAGCTGATTGCATCAATTGGAGATTCGAGTGAGCAATGGTATAGAAACATCTACTCAATTCTAGGGAGCCTTTCACTTACCGCATCGAGGGCGGCCAACGGCCTCGCCAGGTACCGCAGCTGAAATCTCCCTGCGCTCCACCACCGAAGGAAGAATTCAACTGCAAAGACATACACGCACACTGCATCTATGGCGTCGATGCCATCGTGAATTCCCGCCGGGAGATCGTCCAACGTGTTGATGGCCTGGAGAAAGCAAGACAGCAACACCAACCCGATGACGCGGACTTCCACAATCGGTTCAGAGAGCTTCCGAAAGACTTCCATGCGCGGGTTCTTGCGTTGCGTAGCCCTCTTATCGGCGCCACTAACCGAGCTCGACGCCCCGATGAGGTTGGTATCTTCTATCGTCGCGTCGCCGTTTATTGCAGCATGTGGACCACCGTCGTCTGGGGGTGAGCTCTCCCCATTCAGGTCTGACTCGGCATCGGCGATTCCTCCCAGCGGAACGTCGCCGTTCAGGACTACTGGTTCAGCGGTATTGATATCATCGTCCAGAGATTGCAAGGAGCACGGCGTCAAATAATGGCCGTCCCACCCCCGGCGGCGGCGCATGCACCGTCCGAGCTGCGGTGACGCACGAAGCACTGGAGGCGATGCGGGAAGATTGAAGCCACGCGCAATCCCCGGCCCGTGCGCCAGGCACAGCGCCGCGAGAGGGAAAGCGGCGGGGGGCATGGCGCTAACGCGGGGTGGCTATGGGCGCCCACCAGTCCAACACCAACGGATGCGGGGAACACACGCGAGGAAGTGAGTGTGAGAGAGAAGCTGAGAGAAGGCGCGGAAAAAAAGTTGGTGCACTTTTTTCCCTCACCATTTTTTCACCATCTCAGTCAGATCTCAGTTTCCCTGCCTCCGCCACCACGCCGATACCACGGCCACGGCCCTCGCTGCGCTGCTGCCCGCCCCTTTGCTGCTAAACCTGCTACGCTGATACCTTTATTGCAATCCTGAATTAAGATGAGCGATTCGGAGGCATCTGGGGACGCGGCCGCCCAAGAGCTGGCCAACTCCCTCCGAAAGATGGGAAAGCTCGTCACCAATTTGATGGCCCGGGCGGACGCCGAACCGTTCCGCGAGCCGGGTGAGCGCTGCAATTTTATTCATACCCTTGCATCCATCCATAATGCCCGCTGACGCCAATCATATAATTCTTTGCAGTCGACTGGAAGGGGCTGGGGCTCTACGACTATCCCAAGCTCGTCTCCAAAATGATGGACCTCGGCACCGTCAAAACCAAACTGGACAAGGGCCAGTACACCGACGCCGCCGACTGCGCCGACGACGTCCGCCTCGTGTGGAAGAATTGCATGACCTATAATGCCGACGGGAGCGACTTCCACCGGCTGGCCGAATCGTACTCGCAGAGGTTCGAGGAGCGGTACCAAAAGCTCATTGACGAATTCGGGGAGGACGTCATCTGCGGCAACGTCGCCGAGGGGGGCGGCGGCGGCGGCGGGGGAGGAAAGAGGAAGGGGAAGAAAAAGGCGCGGTCCGGCAGCCTCGCTTCGTCGGGAAGGAACACCCCCCTCCCGCTCGAGCGGGGGGCGTCGGCGGGGACGGCGAAGCCGGCGGAAGCGGAGTTCGACGCGGCGGGCGTCGTGCCCCTCGACGTGCGGACGCGGTTCGCGGCGCGGCTGCAGCGCCTGTCGGGGATGGAGTTGGGCCACGTCCTCCAGAGCATCGACCAGCAGTGCCCGGAGGCGTTGGAGGATCCGACGGAGGCGCAGTTGCGGTCGGACGCGCCGCCGATCGTCAAAAGGCACCGCTACTTCTGGGACGAGTTTGATGGGGGGTGCCAAATCGAGATCGATGTGGATGCAATCCCTCCCGAGACGTTTTGGAAGCTGGACGAGTACGGTGAGTGGCAAAGATCTCGAAGGATACCTGCATTTGAGTGCATATCTCATGAACATCTTGATCCGCAGTCAGGGAGAAGGTTGCGGGCCGGGGGAGGGGTCCGTGGAGCGACGATCTGCCGGAGGCGGAATCATCGGGGAAGAAGAAGAAACAGAAAGTCTGAGAGAATGGATTGTTGGTGACGATCATGCACAACTGAGCAGCTTAGAGGTAGACTGAAATTGCTCTAGAGACCATAGTGCCCTCGACCGCAGGCTGGAGCAGGCGGTTTTGCAGACGACGCCTGCTGCATCTTATCGCGGAACGATGGCTGCATGTACACGTCCTGGCACAGAGGAGGAACAGAGAGCGCATCAAAGCACGCATAATCCGGCGCATGCAGGACGCACAACGCCCGAGATATGTTGCCCTGCTGCGCCCACGCCTGTTTCGCCGCCGAATAGAAGTGAAACTCGTCCGACTGGGATTCGTGCTTGATTTCTCTCCGAAAGGGACCGAACGGCGGCAGGCCGGGACAATTCTCGTGCAGCAGTTTCGGAAACTCCTCGTCCAGATTGGCCAGCGAGGGAAGGTACGTGACTGTTTGAGGCACGTCCGTTCCATAGCAGTCTTTGATCCGCCGAAACCCCCAAAGGATGCCCGACATTGCAAAGATGTGCGTGATCTCCTCGATTCCCTGGCGCTTCCCCATGTACATTCCCGAGCTGCGAGGGCCCCCGATGTAGGTTGTAACGAACTGCTCGAATCGAGCAGCCGTGCCGTTCTCGCGCCGTTCGTATGGGCGTTTCTGCTCATCTGGTAGATTGCGCACATGCCGCCTCGTTTCCACCTCATTATAGGCCGAGAGGAAGTGGGATATCGGATCTCGTATCGCAGTCACCACGCACGTATTGTTGAGACCACTCTTTGGGATGCGATCAAACAATCCTGCGATGTCGATTCCCTCCCAAACCTCGCCGCCCGACTTATCCAGTATGGGAAGCAAATTGAAGCGTATCTGGTCGTTGCCCGCCTTGAATATCCGCAGATAGGTCGTGTATTGACCCCCTCCGGAATCATACCCCAGCCCACCAAAGTTAAATTTGTAGAAATTGGCCCACTGCCACTTTTTGTTCTTCGGGTACGCCGATGCGGGGATCTTCTCCTCGTGAAAGGCGCCGCTCTCCCGTCGCGCCAGCTCGAACAGGGTGGTCCACACTGTAGGATTTGGCACCATGTTTGGGCACAGCGTCTGCTTCATCTTCGACCAGTATTCATCGAAGGGGCTTCCACCCGACGTCGTTTTGTTGGCTGATGGAGAGGCCGTTGTGTTGATCGGTGCCGGTGCATCCGGCGTCGTTTCACTGGCGGGTGGTGCAGCATCCGTGACATTTGCAAGTGCCGGCGCATTGAAATGCTCACCCGACGGTTCGACCGTTTCGTTGACTGCTGGCACAGCCGCTGAGTTTGCCGATTCATCCGACGTTGCATCGGCTGACGTTGATGCCGTGGCATTGACAGGTGCATCGAATCCCCAACTCGCGCCCCGCTCGTGATATTGTCCCCAACTGTCGACAGCCCGGCGACTCAGGCCGCCAACCACCAAGAGCAAATAAAGCAGAACCAAGGCCAACACGGTGGTGTAGCACCGGTTTCGTCGAACTGCCATTGATTGATCGGCGTGCACCGACCTGCAGGTGCCCCGTGCGCGTGCACCGACCGACCGACCCCTTTGCAGCACCAATGCAGCTAGGCCGCGGCCCAAGCGAGGCTGACTATAATGAGATCGGCTCAAGGAGCCCGGGAGCACGCCCTTCGCCAGGCGATCGTCGTGCTGGGCGCACGTAGCGTCCCCTCCGACCGGCGGCGTGCTGTGGGTGTTGGTTGCGGCGTGTGGTGGTGGGTGGTGGAGCGAGGATTTTTACGGAGCTCGCAGGAGCTCGCACGAGCTTGACGCCGCACGCCGCTTCGTCGATCGTCGACAACGAGAACCCCTCGCTCGCCTAAGCGGCTTCCCTCCTCTCTTGCCGACGACAGCGCTGTTGCTAACAACGAACGATCCTCCTTTTGGTGACGAAGCAAAAACGAATCTCTCATCTTCGACGCACATATCAGTGCCATCAATCTCTCGCGGAAGCAGGAAAGATGAAATCAAGTCGATTGCTCGGCTCCCTGGTACTGTTCGCATCGTTCTCGACGGTGCAATCTTTCGTCGCACAGCACTCCATCGATATCGCAGCAACGAGACTAGTAGCGCAACAAGACGCAACGTTGGGGCCGCTCTTTCTCCACGTAGAAGCGCTCCATCCGCACCGAGACTCTGTGGTGCGTCTCGACGATCCCATCGCAGAGACCGACGAAAAGAAAAGTGTCATTAGCGATGAAAAGCTCCACAGCTTCAACCTTTATCATCTCGCACCAATGGCCTTGGCGCTGTATGTGTTGGGACAATACCTGAGCAGTCAGAATGTGGAGCCTGCGGCTCTCTTGGACGGAACGGGGAACATCGTTATCGACCCGATGTTCGGAGGCTACGTGTTGATCGGAGCGGGACTCTATCTGATGAAATGGAGTATTGACAATGCGTTCCTGAGCCCAGCCTAGTGGCCTGGGGGATTGTGGTGCTAGGCTAGGGGCTAGAGATCCTGTGTTGTACTCATACAAAGTGTAGGCGAAAACCTGAAAGGAGCGACGATACCATACCATTCTCTGCAGCCGCAACCATTGCCATTCGATTGAGGTTCTTACTTGTTTACAATCGATGCAGTTATTCTTCGTTCTTTGGCTTCGTCGCACCGGGAAGCGGCACGTCCTTCGTCACGTACAAAAAGTCTTCCCGTACGCTCCCCTCCACGCCCTCCGCCATGCCCCGATAGATGGCGTACGCTGTGACGCTCGTCGTCTCCCCCGGGACGATGTGGAACGTGCACTCTCCCTCGTGCGCCGCGGCGGCGGTGGCCTCCATTCCTCCCACGCCACCCTTTTCGTGCGTGCCGTCGTCGTCACCGCCGCCGCTGTCGTCCCGCTTGGAGAAGGAGTCAAATCCAAGCAACCGCCCAGCCTGGTCCTTCACGTATGCCACCTCGATGGGACGGCCGCTGTTCGGATCCGTCAAGCGGAATTTGGCGTAGGCGTTGATCAGATGTGGTTCTTCGATGGGAGGTTTGGGAGTCGGCTCCTCTTCTTCCAATTCACCATTCGCTTCGTCGGCATCGGCCTCGACGTGCTCTCGCCAGTTGCCCAGATCGATCTCCACCCCCCCGTCGAATTTCAGCAACGGATACCCCGCTTGGTGCCTGGAGGCCGCAAAGCACGCCCTCCTTCCGTCCGGTATCGTATCCTCGAGCGGGTCTATGTAATCCTTCTGGTAGAAGGCGTTCGAGATGAGGCTGTAGACGTTGCGGTGTTCCTGGATGCAGCCGATCCACGGGAGCATGAACTGGTCGCACCGCTCGGCGAGGGTGACCTCCTCCTTGGCGGGCATGTTGTCGTCGGGCCGGCTGGTGTTGGTGCTCTCGGCGTCGTCCGCATCTACTCCTTCCTCGTCATCCTCCTCCTCGTCCTCGTCGTCCTCTTCCTCATCGTCGTCGTCGTCGTCGTCATCCTCTCCCGGCTGAATGCTCTTCACCATGAACGCATCCCACTCTTCTTCCAGCGACTTGACATCCACTCCCTCGGTAGAGGACGTGGCCACGATCTCTCCCTCCTCTTTCTCTTTGGCCTCCTCCGCCTTCTTCTTCGCTCGCTCGGCTTTGGCCTGCTCGGCGCTGTGCTCCTTCATGCATCGCTCGAACTTGAGCCAGTACTTCCGGCAGGGGCCCTGGCGGTTGATGAGGCAGATGGAGCAGGTGGTCTCCTCGTCGTTCGAGAGATCGTCCTCGTCTTCGTGTGCATTGGTGTCTTCGTCGGCCTCGGCCGGTCCGGGCGTTCCGTTTCCACCAGGAGATTCCGGCCCGGCGTCCATTCCATCTTGGACAGAAACGTTGGCGCCGCTGCCGTTGGCCTCTTCGCTCTCGTCGGCCAGTCCTGCGGCGGTTTGCAGGGCGTCCGATCCCTCTTCTTCTTTCGCTTCGCACGACGCCACTGGCGAGGATAGGAGGCTACCGGCCGCTGCAATTGAAGCTGCCGAGGCCAGTAGGGCGAGATTGTATCCGCGTGACATGTGAGCATCACCGCTGTTGGATGTCGAGCTTCCCATTCGCGCCGCCCCGAATGGTATTTGCGACGCCGCCATTGATGCCGGCGACGCAGCGGCCATTGTTGAAGACTGCATCGAGCCATCCAAGATAAGATACGCCGAGGGTGCACCGAGGTGGTATCGGTGGTATCTTCGCGCGCCCGACGTCACTAAAGGCGACGGCGATTGCAATCTGCTCAGCGCCGTGCGGCGACCGTGGCGGGCCGCCGCAGTCGCGGCGTGGTAGCTGGGCATGGCGATGGGTGGATGGTTCGAAGGCTACAGCTGGCGAAATGCGGGGCTGCCGCGCCGAGGAAGCAGGCCGAGGGGCGTGGGCGGGCGGGGAGGGGAGGAGGAGGACGAAGGCCAGACCGATATCTTTGTACGTACCAAGGTAAGTAAGCGAGGTGTCAACTAACGAGTTCGCGGGTTCTCGCCTTGCATTTTCACCTCTTGATCATGACGCCAGAGCCCCACTCGACGGCCGTCGGCGCAGAGACCCTCATAACGTTGCGAAATAGTTAGACCCGAAGACTATGCATCGCGTGCTAATCCGGCCGCCGGGATCGGCCGCGGCGTCGGCGCCCAGGGCGTTCGTTCGATTTTACAGAGCAAATGCACCGTCATCGATGGAGGCGTCAGGCCGGGCGCTCCGCGGCAGACCGCCCGCCCTTTGCAGAGTTGGCGCGAACAGAGCCCTGCTTGTGCGGTGCAAACATACTGGGAAGGATGCGCACGTCCATAGACGACGGCACAGCGTTCATCGCTCGTCTGAATCAGCTACCAAAGCATCGTCCGAAGCTGCCTCCTCGGAGGCTACTGCATCCGAAGCAACGTTGGTGGAAGCGGAGACGGCAGCTCAAGAGGCAGCAGCGTCGGGAGAACTCCCACCCACCGGTCGACAGCTGCTGATGCACGCGCTGCGATCGGCGGTGCCCATGATAGGTGAGTGCGATTGGTGCATCCTGTTTCAATAGTTTCAACTCAACTTTGCCGTTCTCATCTATCAAATGTCCCTCTGCGCCTGTTGCAAACGATGATGCAATCAGGATTCGGCTTCATGGACAACACGATCATGATCCACGCCGGGCACTACGTCGACTGCACGCTCGGCGTGACATTCGGTCTATCCACCCTTGCCGCGGCAGGAATCGGCCAAATCTTCAGTGGGATTGGCGGCGTGATATTCGGGGATGCACTGGACGCGGCCTTCCGCAAAATCAGCGGCAGCACGAAGATGACTCTGGCGCAGAAGGCGATGAGATCGGCCCGAATGGCCGGATTGACCGGAGGGGTGGTGGGCGTCACGCTGGGCTGCGCCCTTGGATTAGTCAATTTGATCTTTGTGGACGAGCAGAAGGTGTCGATGCTCAAACTGCAGGCCCTTGAGGAAGGGCAGGAGTTCTTGTTTGAGATCGAAGTGGACAACGAGATTCATCCGGGGTACACGACGGTGAAGGTGCGCGGTCCGGATGTGGACGGCGTGCTCGCTTCCATCACCGCGGCCATCGCCGGCATCGGATGCTCGGTGGTGGAGTTGCACGCGTCGAACCGGGACAAATTCAAAGAGGAGGCCGAGTCGTCCGACTCGGAGGATGCCGTGTCCTCATTCTTCCACCACCTAATGCCGTCCAGGGTGCTTGAGGACGTGTTCCTCATTCGCGATCGATCGACGCACGCGGCCATCGACAACGAGGATTTGGACGATTTGGCAAGAACGGTGTTGGCGGCAGCAAAGGACCCGCTGAACAGCCACAGCCTCAAGGCGCAGGTGGACGAGTTGCAAGTGGAAAATATGGCGCTGGCCGATAGAGTAAATATTTTGACGAGGATGCTGGAAGATCGGCAAATTGTAATTCGCGAGAGGGAGGAGGCGACGAGTGCTGACGACACAGAACAAGAGTCAGAAACAACGAAGGAGAATGCATGACGCCAGCTGCATAGTGTGAGAATTCACTACTCAAGAAGTTCGCTGTCTGTTTGGCCAAACTCATAAGAAGGGAAGCAACCTTGCAAGTTGGCGGCGTGATCCATTATGGAGGATCGTTCGCGCGCGATCCGGACTTGGGCAGGAACGACAACGAGGCCAAGAAGCTAGCTATTGCAGTCCGGCGGAGGCTGGAGGCTAGGTATTGGGGACGTGAAGCAGGGCGATAGAAGTAGATGGCTTGACCTTTACTTGAGAGCTTGCTTGTGTCTCCAGCTACATCTCTTAGCTCTCCAGCTCGCTGTCGGCGCCGAACTCATATGCTGTGAGCCCCTCTGCATTTCGCAGACTATCGTCTGCCCCTTTGGATACGATGTAATCTCCGAGATCGCTGAATCCGTACCCAAAGGCAAAATGGAGGCAGGAATTGCCATTCAGATTGCGTGCGTTGCTATCAGCGCCGCGCCGAAGGCACAGCTTGGCTATCCGTTTGTTGCCATTTTGACACGCGATGTGAAGCAGCGTATTGCCCGAGTCGTCCGCGTAGTTTATTGGCAGCGTCCACGACGAACTGCTGACCAAGTCGTTCAGCTCGGTGTATTTGCCATGGCGACAAAGCGTGAAGAGAGTCTTCAAATCCTTAACATTGTTTGTGGCCGGACCGTCAATTCGATCGGGTTGCGGCCAATTCTTCGTCTCCAGAGTCAACGATCGAATGAACACCGAAGAAGTGGAATCTCTTGTGGCGGTCCAAGGGTTGTAATCGTCGTTCTCTTTCCATTCCTCGGCCATCGATCGTGGCTTGCACGGTTGTTGACTCGAAGGAGTTGGCAAGTTCAGACTGTACGTGTATGGAAGGTACTCTACACGTTTTCTGCCCACCCGTGTGGCAGCAACCTCGTCCAGCAACCCTTGCGGACTCGGACGCAGATCGGCGTAATTCACAATGTTATCTTCCAAGTCATTGCCGTCAACAGGAAAGTCGTCGAGCTTGCTCTCCTCCGAGGTGCATGAGTGGATGTCTTCGATTCCGTGCAGGTCGAGCTCTGGCATGCTCACATCTTGTGTGGAGTCGTCATTCTCAGGCGCTGCTCCTTCGTTGGGTTCATTGACAGTGTTTCCTTGCTCTGATGCGCTCAGGTTCAAGAAACCTTGCGCTCCAAGCGATGCCCCTAGACCCATGCCTAACCGAATCAGGTCTTCGGGCGATCCAGCAGAGAATGACTTCAACGTTTCGCCAATCACGTGAGAGATGGAGTCGGCCACCACCGTGGTCTCTTTCCTCGCAGTCTCTGCAGAAGCGACGCTACCCTGCCGCGGTTCCGACTGTCGCCGGGAGATAGGGGCATCAGACCTCAGAGACAGGCTGCTGTGGCTCTTTTTCTGAGTTGGAGGACTCTTCTGCGAGACCTCCACTGACAAAACGGGCGAGCGAGCACTCGTCGCGATTGCCACTTCAACGGATGGAGCTCCAGCCACAGGCTTTCTCCTTTGCGACGACGGCCGAGGCAACGCGCATTCAATCGAGCTTCCTTCTTCAGGCATTCTCCGCAAGATTGCCTCCCGAACTTGGCTCCGGCTGTTGCTAATTAAGGCACCGCCCGGCATGCATTCTGCGTGCCGAGGCCTGTGCTTGAGCAACACCCCTCCTTCGCCCAACGGCAGCTGCTCTTCTTTGTAGACCGCGTGCTCCTCCGATTCAGACTGCAGAAAAGATAAGCTCCGCACGACTTTTGTAACCACCCGGCCAATGGGAAGAGTGCCGTCTCCATTCCTCAGGAAGAAACCACACTGTTGCGATGCAATGCAGGTAAAGACTTGCAGTTTGTTGCTCGAGGAGGCGCCGTCGCTTAGCAAGAAGTGGAACAGATCCTCCACGCAATTCGTCCGGCTCTGTTCTTGGCGGAATGGGTAGCTTGCATCCACCTTCATGGTGCGCATTGCGGAAAGCACGGGCGTATTTGGCGTTGCAATGGACTCCGAGGGGCGGAACGACTGGGTGTCGATCGTATCATCGATGATTGGTAGCTCGCACCAGGTAGACGTGCGGAATCCAAAGTCGTCGGTTTCTCCCGTTTGCTCGGGACGATTGAGTCCAAAGAAGTGTTTGTCGTTGGGAGTGAGGCCCGTCTTGACCATAACAGTTGGTTGACGTCGGTTGTCGAGAGGCGTGACAAGCTCGCGCCGAATGTAAGGCAGCTCTCCGGGTGGAACGACCAAAGTGGGAAACGTTGGCGAGTCTTCGTCGACATTTGGCGGCACCAGGACAACGTCGTGGCTGCAGGTGAAGTTCTTGTACTGCGGAGGGAAGCGGCCCGTGAAGCGCCTCGATACCAACACCTCTCCACTCAGTCCGCCCACCGCAACGTTCTCATTGGTCCTCTTGGAAGAGAACGTGGCGTATGTGACAGATCGCGACATGATGGAGGAGAAATCGAGGCGTCCGTCGTTAGTCTCCTCTTCATTTTTCAGCACGATTGTGGTTTGAGGCAGGGGCTCATACTCGCGAGGTTGATACAACGCCTTGGGCACGGGCGCGGGGCCCGCAAGGACAAAGCTGCGCGTCTCTTCCACGCCATCGATGCTGGCAACGGATTTCTCGACCAATATTTGCTCATGGCCGAGTCGTTCGCGCACGGTCGTGCCCGTCACTGGCGGCTGCGGATGCCGGTCCTTCACCTCATTGGACAGCATGCGAACCGCGCCCATTCCCTTGATCGTGCTTCGAAGGAGAAGAAGCTTGGCCGACGCATTGCTGCGCTTCGACTCATATTTGCCATCCTTCAGCCGTTTGATAAACGATTGGAACCAAAGCCGGACTCGCTGCCGTCGCTGATTGGTAAAGTTGAGACTAACCAAGTGCTGGCTGACGAGGCGGTAGATGGGATGCTTTGGTTGCTCCACTGTAGTGAATTCGTTCTGCGAGCTGTCAAACACAAGGGCATCGGACGTTTCAGCGAGCCGCTCGTGGATTTCTTCCGAGCGGTACTTTCGACGAAGCCGGTTCGTACCCCAGCTGCTGCACATGCTGAGGTTGTTCTGCTGCTCAGCTGCATCATTTTGTTGCGTGTCTGTGTGTATCACGCACTGGTCTGATTGCCCTGCACTCCAGCAATTGAAGCAACATTCCCTCTCCGGTTGCAGCGAGCCCTTTGCTTGGTCGCCATCGCCAGTAACCCCACCAACACCAGAACCTTTGTCAAACCCAGTGTACTTGATGTCTCGCAGTGACAACGACTTCAGCTGGCCTGGATCGAATTTGCACTCGGTGGGGACTTGCAGACGCGCCGGCGCAGTCGGTTTGGGCGTCGGCGCTTTGTTTGGTCCCCCCAAGAGGGGCACAGAGTACGGCGGTGTCTCGTTGAGAAAGGGGGAGGTTCGAGGAGGTGATTGGCGGGCATTGTTCGTTTTTCCGCTCGCCAGAAGGGAAGGCACCGAGTCCCATTCGCTCGTGTGCTTGCCACCGATCAGATGGGAAGGCTTGACGTATGGCGGAGCAGTGCTCGGCGGATTCAGCGCCGACGACGCTGCGTCGCGAAGTGCGTGCTTCCTGCTGGCCGCGGTGAGAGGGCGCGATCCAGCCACTCTATTCGGCTTGACGATGCCAGCGCTCGTGCTGCAGGACCGATTGTTGCTGGTGCTCGCGCCCGTCAACGGCCTGGGTCTGACTGCGGGGCCAATTTTCTGCAGGCTTTTGGCTTTCGGAGACCCGTAGCGGTGCAAAATGTCCAGAGTCTGCGCCTCCAGCTCGTCGAGGTCCAGTGTGTCGACTGAGGCTACCGCCGCCGCGGCGTTGCTAGAAGTTTCCATGCGCAGTCCGGGTGGCGTTCGCTGCCACCTGCAGAGTTTCTGCAGCCTCTGGACACGAGAGATGTCTCCCCGAGGTGGCAGGGACAGGTCAGCGGCAACTCCCAAGGTTGCTGTAGGCTGACCTGGTATCTGATTTATTCCGAGTTTAGAATCCCTTTCAAAATTTCGAAGCCATTTGAATTTTCGTTCGAAAGTCTTTGTCTGCCAGCGAGTGAGCTGCGCGAGGCTTGTTCGGCGCTGGCGGCTTTGCCCAACGAATTTCACAAGAGCGCCGGGGGCGGCGGCGGTTGCAACATTCTGTAGGCGTCGTTCTCTGACCCTTTTTTGCTCTCACTCTCGACACACCAACTCTTGGACTCGTGGTAACTGGCAGGGAGAAGGGCGGGAGACGGCCCTCAAGATAATGCACGCTATTAAGATCATTATTCGACCGCGATGGGGGCAGACGCTGCCGCCACGTTCTTCAAGCACGAACGAACGCTTCCAGCCAACTTCTCATCATCTGACTCCACCGTCACCTTGGCCGCGCCGTCCAGCCCGTCGAATTCAACAGTCGCCGTGCACGTGGCCCCACCGTCGTCTTCTCCCTCCTTTGCTTCGCATTCGTTGGCGTCAATTTTCACCTCGAACGTCCCCTTGGAGGCCTCGTAGGTGGCCTCTACCGAAAGGAATTGATCCGTGAGTGCCTGGTGCAGAGCTCGCAGGCACTCCTCCGTCGTCTTTTTGGGATCTTCCTCGCCCTCCTCTTCCCTCAACTTCTTCTGCCGGTGGCTGCATGGCCTCCCAGTGAGTCTTATGGACGCGGCACTGCTCTGGGCGTGCATGATGAGCGCCACTACCGAATCCGCAATCACATCTCCCACCGAGCTGCAGTCCCACTCCACCGTGGCCACGCCCTTCGTTTTGCCGGCGATGACCTTCACCTGACCGCCGTGCAAGCTGAATGTAACTTCGCTCTCGCCCTCGCCATCGCCCTCATCGTCGTCCCCCGACTCCTCGATCCCGCGGAACATTTCGTTCAAGAACATTCGCAGCGTATCGACCTTCCCCACAAACGGCACATGCAATTTGGACGACACGGACCCCGCCCGCAGGGGCGTGTACGTCGAGAGGTCCTCCGGCGCCACAATTTTTGACGAGTTTTGCTGGGTGACGAGGATTCCCTGCACCTTCTCCCCTTCCCGAGGCTCGACCACGGCCGCATGCTTGCCCTCATCCATTGCCTCCTCGTTCTCCTCCTCGTCGGGGGCCTCGGCCAGCTTGCCCATCACCTTGGCCGACCTCCTCCGAGTGAAAATCAGCTTCACCTCCACCTCGTTGGGCGGCATGGCGATTGTGGGCCGTTTATTCTCGGGGAGCTTGTTGTAGTGCATCATCAGGGCGCCCTTCAGCCGCCCCATCTCCTCCTTGGCCCCGTGGACGAGGATTATGTTCGAGGGATCGACCGAAGTGATGAAGTCGCGATTCTGGACGAAATCCACGTGCGCCGAGAAGGAGACGTAGTCCACCAGCGCGTTCAACGGCTGGCGCCGCCCTTCCATCGTCACCACCTCCTTGGGCTGGGACATGATCTCCTTCGCCAGCGTGTGCTCCACAGCGTACCCCGCAATCAGGACGCCGTTCTTGGGATCCGTCGCCCATCGGTCGAAGAGTTGCCGGCTCACCCCCGACTGGAGCATGCCCGGAGACGCAAAGACCACGCTGGGGCCCCGATCGTCAAAATTGTTCACGTCGATCGACTTGAGGTTGCGAATGTGGGAGAAGCTGAAGGGGTTGCCCAAGTCCATCTGGCTGCGTATCCGCGCGTTCATCATGTTGGCGTACGTCTTATACACCCTCAACGCCCGGCTCGCCATTTTCGAGGCGTAGTAAATGGGCACCGACTGCAGGTGGGGGTGCTCCCGCCAGTACTCGTCCAGAATGAGGAGCAATTCCTGCGCCCGCCCCAGGGCGAAGACGGGGATGAGGCACCGTCCCCCGCCGGTGACGACCCGCTCGATGGTGCCGGTGAAGCGGGCCTCGCGCTCGGCCCGGGAGGCGTGGACCTGCACGCCGTACGTGCTCTCGACGATCAGGACGTCGGGGGCGGCGTGGTATTTCGGCTTCTCGGCGGCCATGAGGTGCCGATCCTCCTCCATGGAGTAGTCGCCCGTGTAGAGGACCGACCGTCCCCCGAGTTCAATGTAGAACATGGCGCCTCCCAACACGTGCCCCGCGTTCAGGGCGTGGAACTTGAGCCCGGACGGCAAGTTCAGGTCGATGGTCTGGTGGTAATCGACCAATTCGATCTTGTCCACGCAGCTTTGCAATTCCGCCTCGGTGTAGAGGACGTCGTCCGGGGACATTTCCCCGCCCTTTTTCATGGTCATGAGCCGCAAGTAATCCCCCAGCAACAGCCGCATCACGGCCTTGGTGGGGTGGGTCATGAAGACGCGGCCCTTGAACCCCGTCCGCTCGGTGAAATAGGGCAAACTCGCCGCGTGATCGAGGTGAAAGTGCGTGATCAACAGCACGTCCACTTGTTCGGGATCGACGCGGTCGAAGAAGGGGAGGCCGGCCATGCCGTCGTACCCCGGGTGGACGCCGCAGTCCAACATCAATGTGGTGCCCCGGAAGGTGAGGAGGTGGCACGAGCGGCCGACCTCCTGGCCGGAGCCGAGGGGGCTGTGGGGGTGGGGGTGGGGGGAGGTGACACATCATGTGAGCCCAAAATAAAAAGCATACTGGCGCCCCCCACGCAGGCCGACTCACGTTATCGTCATCACATCCTCGCTCATGGTTGCAATTGTCAGGGCCGTCGGACGGCCAGGGCGCCGGGCGCCGGGCTCTAGAGAGATGGGGGCGCCGGGGGGAGGAAGTGAGAGCAAAGCAAGAGCACAAAGTGGACAGTGGACAAAGGTATGGTAGAGATGTACGTAAGTACGATACTTTCACCGTCCCTCGCCCCCCGCCCGCGCACAAGCTATCAGCTATCGTAGGACCAGCCTGCCAACCAACATGAGCACCACCATTGGCAGCAGCATCGGAGGTAGCGGTGGCAGCCACCGCCATCACGAGCCGCTCTGCGAGCTCCGCGTCGCCGACTCGGTATTTTTGGGTTTTGTGTGCACCCACCCAACCCTCGCCTCCGTCGAGCACTTCCGCCAAGAGTTGATGGACCGCCATCACCCAAATGCCGCCCACGTGCCCTACGCCGCGTCCCTCGGCGATGGAGAGGAAGAGGGGTACGACGACGATGACGAGCCCACCGGATCTGGGGTGGGGAAGGCACTGCTGCGAGAGTTGCAAAAATACAAGAAGCAGCTGCGGCGGCAGTCCACCATCAAGCTGAGAGGGAGCGGGAAGAACATGCTGTTCGAGAGCGACGAGGAGGACGACGGGGATTGCGGCGCTGAACGGCAGAGCTCCGATTGTCAGACCCCGGTGGCCACGGCAATCATCGTGGTGCGATACTTCGAGAAGCGATTGCTGGGGGTGACGTGTGGCAGATTGCGCGCCGTGTACGAACGCACGGCGCGGCTGGCGTTGCACCGGCATCTAAATGGGAGGGATAAGCCGTTTACGGAGAGGTTTGCCTTTCGAGAGGGGTACGAGTGGAGCAATCTGTACGGCTTGGGGGCGGGGGACACCGAGCTGATACTGAATGTCGTCCCCGAGGATGACGAACGAGCGAAGCAATCGAGCAATTCAATTGTGGACAAGCTCACGTCGGAGCTGCAATTCGAGGGCATGGTGGGGAGCAAGAACGAGGTCCTTCCGCGGCTGCAAAATCTGCAGGCCGACCTCCCCTTCGTCTGCGGGAGCATCGTACCAATCTATCGTTACCCTGGAAATTACTCGGGCTTGGAGTGGCCGACTCATCACTGGTCTCCCACGACCCTCGCCGTCAAAAAGGCCGTGGAGGAGGCTCTGCAGCCGCTCTACGTGCAGCACATGAACCACTGCGTCACAAACTTGTATCGAGATGGCACGGATAAGATCGATCGCCATTCCGATAAGGACCTCGATCTTAATCGAGAGGGAGTGATCGTGTCGGTATCGCTGGGCGCGAAGAGAGTGATGGAGGTCCGAGACCGGCAATACCCGCACGATGTGGCCCACGTGGAACTGCCGCCGAATAGCATGTTTGTGCTGGGCCCGTACACCAACGCTCGGTTTACGCACGCCATTCTGCCGTCGAAGGAATCTCACGAGGAGGACATTGGGCATAGCAGAAGAGTCAGCTTCTTTTGCAGCAAGCCGCAAGAACACCTGAGTAGCAATGCGGTCTGCAGCGTGGGAGAAGGAGGAAGGGTCAGCCTGACGTTTCGCGACGTGCGCACCTTTTTGGATGTGAAGACACAGAGACTGTTCACTCCGGTCGTAAAGGATGGCTTCATTTCGGGCGAGTCTTTGTCGAAGGCTGTGCAGAATGTCAGAGAGGCAGATAGAGGAGAGAGGAGGAGTGCTGCACTGATTGCAATGGGGTTAGGCACAACTGCAGGATATGCCGCACTTTCAGCGGTGGGGTCAGGAAAGGAAAGGACGAGTGCAAGTTCTGACACGAGTGCCCTGCTGCGCAGCGTATCCACAGCGGTGATTTTTGCATCTGCCTCGTACTGGAGTATTCAACAATTGCGAAGCAAAGCTCGTCACCAGCGCGAGGAAAAGGAGGCACGAGTGTTCTTCTCGAAGAAGTCGGCAAGTGGCAATGTCTACTTTCAATAGATCTTAGAATGCCAGATGCCTCATAGCCATAAAATTAGCTTCCGACGTGTTGGAAGTCATCCTTGTCAATACGGCCGTCGTCTGTGTAGTCGAGCAAGTCGAACAGAAACTCGACCTCGCTCTCTCGATAACCTTCGGGCTCTGACGCATAGATCTTCTCCCGGAATGTGTCGATTGTGAGCGGCTCATCTGCGTTGAGCATGAGTTCGAAGGAGTAATCGAGCGCGGACATATCTCCAAGCGCCCTGTTCATGACCTCGATTTGTTCAAGGTTGTTGATTGTTCGCTGTTGCGTTCTCGTCCCATTCAAGTAGAAATAGCAGCCGCTGAGGAAGGCACCTCCGAAGAAAGTGGAGCCCAGCACCACGAGCTCAAATACGCCCTCGGCTTCTTCCAGGCCACTCACAAGATTCATCCCAAAGAAGCCGGCAACGGCGGTACCAAAGGCCAACGAGATTCCGCCGATCGTCAAGTAAAGATTCATCCGTATCATCCTATTCCGATACGCGTCCAACGACAACGCCACCATGTCCTGCTTGCTCTGCACGCGCTGCAGCATGTAGTCTATCTCAAGAAGGGTAGACTTCAGCTGCCTCGCGTACTCCTCGAAGAGCAGTTCGACTTGTTCGTGAACATCAATGCGCAGCTCGCGACCTTCGGCCTTCGCCAACGCCCGTTCCGTGAGCATGAGGTGTGCCATATCTTCGTCGTTTGATAGCAGCTCGGTAATGCAGTGAAGAGCCCCTTTCACATTCATCTCGAAGTGCTGCAAGGAATCCTTTACGGGCACGAGCTTGTGCAATCCGGTGGGCGAAAACGCTTCGGCGGTCACCCGATCCATAAGACTGTTGACGATCGGCTCGTACACCCGTATTCTGCGGCTGTACATGGTGCACACGAAGCGCACAATCTGTTCCAGCATGTCAATCTCGAAGGTGGATTTGCTCCCGCCCCCATGCAAGAGAATCTCTCCATCGCGAAACTCGAAGCTGTCCTTCTGGGTCAATTGTTTCGACATCCGCATGGCTTGTTGCTTGATCGTAGGTTTGTGCGCATCAAATATGTACGCCGACTCCCTGTTGATGATTGCACGGACACAACCAAACGCCAACTGGAGATTCCCAATTGTAGATGAGAATCAAATAAAGCAACACAATCAGATGTCGGCAACTCAGTCGTCTCACCACAATCTCCGATTCCCTCGGCAGGATGAACCATGGGTGGATGTTGTTCCGCACCGAATAGTGGCTCGCCAGCGCCCTCCGTTTGTTGTGCGCGTCGCCCAGGCTCGTCAGCGAGAGGGAGAAGAGATCCCGCGGATGTGTCCCCGGCATCTCCTTGAAGAGCTCCTGGATCGTCAGGTCCTTGGCGCGGAGCTTGGCGTCGTCCGGCGTTATTACCGCGACCGCGTAGGTGTTGTTCTTCTGCTCGTCGGCGTCGTCGCCCTTCACCGAGATGAAGCCGGGGCCCAAGAACTCTTCGGGCCACACCTTCCTCTCGTGCGGGCCGGGCGCGGCGGCGGCGCAGAGAGGAGCGCTCCGCTGGAAGTGATGGGCTCGGATTCCGGTGCATCGATAGGAAATGATACCGTTGCATCCATTGATGTGTCGAGCTGGCGTGATCGCGGCGCAGGGAGGAACGCCCCTCTGGAAGTGATGGGTTCGGATTCCGGTGCACCGAGAGGAAAGGATACCGCTGCCGCCACCTGCCTGGCATCGGAGCGAACGCGACGTCTGCGACGACGACGCCGCGCGCAGCAGTCTGTGCATCGCCCCAATGCTAGTGCTGGGAATAGGAGGCATGGCGGCTAACATAACCAATCCTACCACTCCATCCTACTCCATCACAAAGCAAAGCTTCGGAAGAAGTACCGTATGCTTGCTTTGGATTGCACGGCAGGCTGCCAATGAGCTTCACAGCCACCAATTTGCACTATGGTCTGGCCGTCACCCACGTAGGAATCAGTACATTTATCGGAGGGATTTTTGGGAGAAAATGCTTAATATTACTTATGCCTCGAGGTGCCAATTACTTATGCCTTTATAGACTATTTTAGCAGGTAACGGCAGAAAGGAACTTTGCAACATAAATTACGCCCAGGTATCCCCGATTTCAGGCTTTCTAAAGGGGTTTATGACATTCCTCGTGAAGAGTAGTGTGTCATAAAGTACTTGAACGTCGTCAGAGGTGGGGTTCCCGCTGAGTAATTTAGCTGCTAAGATTTTGCTGTGCAAACCAAAGCAAGCCTACGGTAATTGCAATTGCAAGCGTTTCTCCCTCCGTCTTTTCCTCCAACCTCCCAACGCTTGCAAATACAGCTTTTCGTGGTCGGCAGGGCTCCCGCTGTAAGTGGGAGGAATCAGTATGCGTGTCGTTTCGACCACGACACACGCGCGAAACAAGATCCGTTGGGCAGTAGTAAACTTGACACCGATTCACCAATGACACGCTTCATTGACCATGTGAATCGCGTCATTGGCCCGGTTCGTTCAAAAGCGCCCAGACTTTCCTTCGCCGCGATGGAAAAACTTTTTGTCATTGAGAAGCGGTACGGTTGCGTCGGAATAGTAGAGGCAGTGCTATCTACGGCGGGAGTCCTAGCGACCACGAAAAGCTGTAAAAGCAAAACTCCGGTCCGACGCAAGCACACAAGAGAGCCAACCATGGACGGAGAAGCACCCTCGTGGCTGGACGACGGCGGGGCCTCCGCCCCCGCCGCTGCGGCTCCCGAGCCCGCCCCGGCAGCCGCCCCCGCCGCCGAGGCGCCGCCGGCGTTTTCCCTCGACGAGACCCCGGCCGCCAGCGAGAAGACGGCGCGTGCACCGGCGTCCACGGACAACGTGGCCGGGAGCATCCTGGCCAACAGCAACGCGGGGAACACCAACGTGGCCGCGGCGAAGAAGGAGGCCGACGAGAAGGATCTGCCCAAAATTATTCTGTTCATGCGCGTGCTCAACATGGCTTCCGCCGGATTGCTAATTGCGGCCTCGGTAAGTGCATGAGTGTTGTGGGGCTGGTCCACCACCCACAAAAAAGAATGTGTGTCTCTCATTGCAATTCTCCTCATCAATCATCCACAGATAGTCACCATGGTCAGCCTGCCCCACATCTCCGTCTGGATCACGTCCATCTACGCCACCTGCGGCGGCATCCTCGTCTGCTGCCTCGAAACCCAGCTGAAGTTCGTCCGCACCATCATCGCATTGAACTTCGGCTTCCTCTTCCATTCGATCTATCGCCTCATCTTCTACTGTCTCATGGCGAGCGTGACGTGGTCGTACGGTGGATTACTGGGGTGGATCACGTCCATTGTGTTGGGTTGCGTGGCGGTCTTCAATACGTATGTCTTGTGTCGGTACCCGGCCTATCGGAAGATGCGGGAGAAGATCGCGGCCGAGGAGGACAAACGGATCCAGGCGAAGATCAACCAGCAGGTGCGGAAGCAGGCGATCAGCCAGATGGGATGGGGAAAGAGCTGAGGGAGGTTGCGGGAGTTGCGTTTGGGGTAAACGATTGGGGGAAATGTGTTGTGGAAAATGCTGTGAATAGGCGGAGAATCAGGTTCTCCTGGGGGAAAGTTGTCCGTTAAATGGAGGCAACCGAATGATTTCTGGCAGAACCCAGTCGGACTCCTAGTGAAGATTGGAGTCTGTTCTTACGAAAGGAACTTGCAATTCAGTTTCTTCTTCTCTTATGCCGCATTTCCTGCAACTTTGCCTCGAGATCTCGAAGTGTGTTGATATCTACAACTGCACTCTCGTCCCTGTCGGCTGAAGCACCGTACTTACTATCTCCTCGAACGATGTGCGCCAAGAAGAGCGGTATGCCGCTTCGGGCCAATTCCACCAAAGTTTGATCTCCTCATATTTATCGTCAACAAAAATAAGTTCTTTGGTACGGTATTCCACACCTTTCCACCGCAGGACGATTGTATTTGCATCCGATGCATTTTGGTCGATTGCACGCTTCAACAAATCTCCCTTGTTGGTTTGTACAATCCAGACTCCTGGTTTTGACGTTTCATCAAAATTGGTACTTCCCTCGGACAACTGCGACAATCCGCTGTGGTGCAGCTTCAGCTCTTGAGTGTCTCGTTCTCCTTTGGTGTAGAGGATTACGCGCCCAGGCAACTCATCGATAACCCCGACATCGCCATACACATATGTGTCTCGTCTAGCGCTTTGGCTGCATCATACAGCGTCTTCAACTGTATGCCCTTGTGATGAAAATAGGTTGAAAATGGAAGCGATTCCGCTTGTACATCGCGGGCCACCTGTTCTCTGCTGGGCAAATCGGCGTCCACTAGACCGAGCAGGGCGTTGTGCAGGGCCAATGCAAAGTCGCCCGATTGAAACAGCGTCCGATCGACATCTAGCAGATAGAGCATTTCCAGCTCCACAACTTCACCCATTTGTTGTAGTACATGAGCATATGCTGTGTGGGTGATAGCAGGTGGTAGGCCGCGCCCGGGCGGGCGGTGGTAAGCGCCTGTAGCGGTTGACCCGCCCGGCCCCCGGGCGAGGGTGACGAGTGACGAGGGAAGGAGATCTCCTCCTCCAGTCACGAGATGACGTCACCGCACGACTTGCGTTGCTTCCCGCACAAAGTTGCTCACAAAAAATCCTCCTCCCCGACCCGCTCCCCTGCCCTGCGGATTGCTCATCCGCGGCGCGGGCCGACCAGAAGGCGCTAGAAGCATCAGCGCATCGGCCTACACTGCGACGAGCGAAGGTCCCGTGTCGATTGGGTGGAGAGTCGAGGAGAACGGGTCGGTGCAGTCGGCGGAGGTCGTGCACGCCTGAGGAATAGAGGGAATCTATATTCCGCAGATGATAGACACTGCGAGGAGACGCCGCAACGAGGCGCCGCCATCGACGCGATGGTGCACAATATCGCTACTGCTACTGAGTGCGCTGACATCCAGCCACGCCGGCTGGATCGACCCGGATACACCAAAGGCGGAGCGCACCGTCTCGCCTCTCCCGATAGTGCCCAATTTGCCCCCGCCAAAAGAGAATGCCAAGTCGAAAAACGAAGCGAACAAGGGCGAGGAGAGCAAGGACGATGCTAAGACAACGCACAGACGGAAACGAAAGGGCGAGACGGCGGCCCCGACCGCGACTCCGACGTACTTTCCCACATTTTACCCGACGGACGGTCCCTCGGAGGCGCCGTCCACGGTCACTCCGGCGCCGACCGAGCCCATTCGGGTGTACGATTTGGTCTTCTCGGACGAGTTCAACACCCCCCACCGCACCTTCGAGGACGGCAACGATCCACGGTGGACGGCGCTGGAAAAGAACGACTATACCAACGACGCCCAGCATTATTACTCGACAGAGAATGCGTACACGGACACTAGTGGGAACCTGGTGATCAAGAGCGAGGCGGCGGACACCACCATCGTGGGATTCAACGACGTGAAATACGAGAAGGAGCGGGTGACGAAGCATTTCAAGAGCGCCATGATCCAAAGCTGGAACAAGTTCTGCTTTACGGGGGGCGTCATGGAGGCCGAAATTGCATTGCCGGGCAAGCACAACGTGGGAGGGCTGTGGCCGGCGTTTTGGCTCCTGGGCAACCTGGCGCGGCACACCTACGTTGGAAGTTCGGAGCACATTTGGCCGTGGAGTTCCAGCGCGTGCACGGACAAAAGCCGGACCGCCCAATTGATCAGCGCCTGCAACCGGGTGGAGCATTACGGCCTCCACAACGGCGTGGGACGGGGCGCCCCGGAAATCGACGTCTTCGAGGTCCAGGCGGGAAGCCAGAAGGCGAACACGGGCCCCTTCCTCAAAATGCCCGTGGGGCAGCCGTTCCTCTCGTCGTCGTACCAGGTGGCGCCCGGCCGCCTCCCCCGACCGGGGGAGGGGTGGTGGCCCGCTCCCGGGCAGTGGTACGACAACCTGACGGGGGGATTGAACACGTCGCTCAACATTGCGTTCTACGGGACGTACAACCACTTTCGGGACGACACCGACCCGGCCGCGCAGGATTACTGGTCGGACGCGATATCGTACAATCGGCAGCTGAACGCGAGCCACTTTGGCAAATTTCACAAGTATCGGGTGGAGTGGGAGCTGCCGGACAAGAACGGCACGGCAGCGAACAACTACACCGAGACGTTTGGCTACATTCGATGGTTCCTGGACGATCTGTTTATACTGGAGGTGAAGGGGGAGGGGTTGAACGCGAGCGGGACGGGGGCAGAGATCAGTTCCGAGCCCATGTACATGCTGCTCAACACGGCGATCAGTTCCCAGTGGGGTGAGTATTGACTTGGTGGTGTCTCGGAATCTTGGTTTTCGCTGATGCAAAACTTATGATTGGGTGCCATTCGTTGTGCAGGCTTTCCGCTAAAGTGCCCGGCCATGTGCCCTTGCAAGGAATACGACTGCCACGGCGGCTTCCAGGAAACGTGCGGTTTCTCGGAGGGATTCTGCGACATGATGGCAAGGCCGGCCGAATACAAGGTCAACTGGGTGCGAGTGTACCAGGATAAGAACGATCCGAAGCAAAAGGTGGGGTGCAGCACGAAGGAACGGCCGACGCGGAAGTTCATTGAGGCTCATAGAAAGAAGTACATGCAGGCAGGAGACGTGAGTGTATACCAGTGCAATTGGGTGCATTCTTCGGTTGTCTAGCCAGCTTCTCATTCTTCTGACTGGCGAATGTCCTGCAGCTGCATCCACTGAAAACAATCCAACGCGGCGGCGGCGGTTGCTCTCCAACCGCCCCAGCCAATGTCACGCTGCCCCAATCCTGCGGCGGCCACTCTCGGGGGACGTGCTCGTCGCAACGCAAACCGGCCGCGTGCGAATGCAAGGGCAACTGGACGGGACCGCACTGCTTGAGCTTGGGGGGATTCGACGACGTCGTTTGGGACCCTCCGGAAACGTGGGCCGACTTGGGGTTCACCGGGCCGCGGGCGGCGGGGATACTCATCGTGTGCGTGCTGGCGGGGATCATGCTGGCGGCGCCGGCAATACTAAAGAAGGGTCGGCAAAGAAGGCAAGGATACAGTCGAGTGGGACCTTCCGGGCCCGAGTACGAACAGCGGCTGGTGGCTTAGGCTCTTGGCTGTGCCGGAGGGCACGCGAGTGCGGAAGAGTGGATTAGATTAGGTTACGGGGAGAGGCGAGGTGTTTGTGACAACGACAAATGATAGAGGTCTGTGCAATAATGCACAGCGCTAAGAGGAACAGGCTAGTCTCTTTTCTGGATGATGTTGATCATCTTTAGTAGTTAAGTTCTCGGGGTGAAAGCATAATGAAGGAAGGTGTGTAGAGTGTGTAGACTCAAGGCGACGAGCCACCAACTTCACTTGTATTTGCAAAGTCGGCGTACGCCAAGGCTGTCCCGTGGGCTTTCCCTCGGAACCACGCGCTCGTCCGTTCGGAGGTCCGTCGTAGATCCTCGGGGTCCCCGGTCCCGCGCGCTTGCTCGGACAGCACGGCGGCCATGTGGGCGCGCCGCATCTCTATCCGGCGCCTGGACCCGCCTCGCTGGAAGAACGAGTCGAGGCCCGGGCATTGGAGGAAGAGTTCCTTGAGGGCGGCGGCGTCGGTGGCAAGGGCCATCTCGTGTGCGAGGCGGTGGGCCTCGCGGACTGTGTCGAGGCGGAATCGGCGGCGATCCTGCGCTGTGTGCCATTCGCCCGCGTCGGAGATGACTCCTACAACCTCGACGGGCTCGGAGAAGGAGACTGATCGACGTTGGATGTTGGCCATGGTTAAACTTGGGGCATCGGAGGCAGCAGTGTTGGCTGTAGCTGGGTGCCAGGGGGACTTGAGCAACAATCGAATGAGTTTATCTCTGCAAGATATGATTGCCGAGTGTTATCACTCTGCAAAGAAGCGCAACTAACCAAAAGTCTCTTCTGCTCGCACTTCTGGGCTGGTTGCACCGACACGACGCAGCGCACAAGGCGAGTCTCTGTGACGATGTTTCTGCTGGGCGTGGTTGTTTAGGGCAGGCTCAACTTTCGATACTTTATCAATCTGTCCCACTGTCTCATTAGATTCTCCGATATATCACTGCCCTATTACTGCCGCGTTTGCAAACCTGCTGGGCCCATTAGTAGATGTGTCCTGAACCGGTTATCCCTTAAGTCGGAGGTTAATCTTCCCGCCGCCAAGTGGCTGCAAAGCTTTTTTTCTCATACAGTGCAGCAAACACACCACTGTGGACTCTGCTCGGGCGCAACCAATGCAAACACTTGCAGAGTATACAACTGTACAAGTCGATCTCTACCACAGTTTCCTTCTACAGCGTCCAGCGTTCTATGCGGCGCGCGCATCCCGTTCAGTCTAAGAGGCCTCGGACCAAACGATGGTCCTCCGCCCCGACAACACATCCATTTTGTTACAGTCCCATCTCCCGGATTTGCTCGTGGGCCAGCCGCCGCAGCTCCGCCCGCACCGCCGCATCGACGTAGTGCCGCTGTGAAGACGACGAGCCTCGCCGACTCTGTCCGCCATACGTGCTCGTCTGGCGGTGGTAGGGCGCGGGGAGTTCGGCGCTCCTCCTTCGCGTGTACCGTTGTTCGGCATGCAACCGATGAGCGGTTCCCCCCGACGCCATCTCCACCCCCGACGAGCTCGCCCACCGGCGCAGGGTGGGATGTCCGCGGCCATCCCGTCCAAAGGTGTCGCCACCCCCCAGCGCCCCCAGGAGCATCGAGCGGGACCGATGCGTCCTCCCCCGCAGCCACGCGAGCTTGGGGTGGGCACCGTGGCGCTGCGAGATCTCGGAGCGTTCCATCGCGGCGACGAGGAAGGCCGCGGCTTGACTTGGATCGACGCGCGGTGGCGCGGCCACCTCAAGGAACGGGGTCGCATCGTGGTAGGGCGCGGGATCAAATTCGCGATCCAAGCGCATCGTATTCATATCGATCCCACCGCCTCCGCCCTGCGACACCCGGCGCCGGAGCTCCGGCGGACGCTGACGGCGAGGCGCCCAAAAATCGCCCCCGACCATCTGCTCCCAGCCATCGTCGAGGGGCACGGGAGAGATATCGAGGGCACTGCCCTCCAGAGCGTGGCCGGCGGGGCCCACCTCGTGGGAATGGCCCGTGACCTGCAGGATATCCTGCTTGGGCGACGTGTAGCGGCTTGCTAAGACACAAGATGTGTCGAAGGGCGGGTGGCCCGTGACGATATCTTGCTTGGGCGACGTGTAGCGGCTGGCCGAGACACAAGATGTGTCGAACTGCGGGTGGCCCGTGACCTGCATGACGTCCTGCCTGGGCGGCGGCGACATGGACAGCGGCGACATTGTTGGCGGCCGGAGAAGTTCTTCTCCCCCGCCGTCAGATTTAAATACAACGCTGGCCTCCGGGCGGCGGAGCCACGCGTCGAGCTCGACGGGCGACGCCGACGGGGAGGAGAGGCCGTGCCTCGGAGGGGAGGGCGGCATCGGCCGGGGTGGCTGCAAATTGTGCATATGATGTGCAGCCACCGCTGGCGCCGCCGTCTCGCGGCGGGAGGACGCCGCGGCGCCCCCATGGAACGCGCGGCGCCACGCATCGAGCTCGACGGTCAGCGGGGAGGGTCGGCGCTCCTGCATCGGCGGCGGCGGCATGTTACTCATATTATGATGTGCACCAGCCCCCTCGTCGTCCGCGCCAAAGACCGCCGCCGCGTCGGCCGAGCGGAGCCACGCATCGAGCTCGGAGGTCTCCCACATGGTTTGCAGCGTTGACTGATCGCGTTTTGTGGGGTCGGCGTGCATGCGATGCATGTGCTTTGTCCCCGATTGCCGCACTGGGCAAAGATAGGAGGCCTCTGTGCATCGCGCTCGTCGTGTGTGGAGGCATCGCGCGGGAGGCTTCTGAAAAGTTTGGCTGCGACACACACGATTGATTGAGAAGCTCGGATGACCATCTTACGACACACACAATTACTCCGGGCGAACCTTTGGACAGATTGCACTCCGTTCGTGAGGCCTTATTTAACTGCCGATTCCAGCAGCGGCAGTAAGTATTTTTTCTGAGGGCCTGCAAATTATTACGAGAAGGCAGGGATGTCGCGCAAGCTGCCATCTTGCGACAACGGGATTGTGTGATGCGTGTTCGAAAGATTGGCTTGCCCGGAGACTTCACATACAGCACAGCGACTTGAACGCTTTCGGAGCCCGAAACCAAGGAAATTACACAGGGGCTAAATGGCTGTTGGCGCGCCCTTGCTTTCCCGTTACCAGAGAAGGTCCGCGCCAGCCCCCCGCCATTCAACCCCTGTGTAATTTCCTTGCCGAAACAGATTCGGCCAACTTCGCCGGGCTTCGCGTACCTAGTCGGGTGCAACCAAAAAAAGCCTGCATGCACAGCGCAGAGACTCGCCCTTGCTCCCTCGATCTTCTCGCTCTGGCTGCCATTCACCGACCGACCCTAGCCTCAGAGGCTCGCCCCAGCTCGCCGCCCTACCTTCCGGGCAGTGCAACCAGAAGCGACCAGAGCGAGAAGAGACTTTTGGCGCACTGCGCTTCTTTGCAGAGAGATTCTTTGCAGAGGAGGGATCGCACTCGGCAATCGATGTAGCTTGTGTCCACTTCGCACACAACACTCGACCCTTCGGCCGGCGCCCGTCCAAGCTGCATCATGGCCGACCGTCGGGCAGTCACCTTCTCCGAAACCTCGGTGTTGCATGCCATCCTCGACGCGGGCGAGTGGCACACGGCGCAGGACTTCCACCGATTTCGCCTCGAAACGGCCCGCGAGGCCCACCGCCTCGTGCAAGCGATGGCCCGTGCCACAGACGCCGCCGCCCTCAAGGACCTCTTCCTGCAATGTGTGGGCCTCGAGTCGCTCCTTCAGCGAGGCGGGGCCCAGCGCCGGATACGGATGCGGCGCGCGCACGTCGACGCCGTGCTGTCCGAGCAGGCGCGCGGAGGCGGGGATATCGAGGCGCTGCGCCGGACTTCCGAGGGGACGAGCGCGTGGTTCCGGGGGAAGGCCCACGGGACCGCCTTGGCGTACGCCGACTTTGCACAAACGAGTGAAGCTGGTGGCTCGTCGCCTTGAGTCTAAACGCCTTCCTTCGTTAGAATTCATTAGGCTTCATCTTCGAGAGCTTGTTGTAGAGACAGAGCCAAAAGGGGCTCATGTACAATACATCCTAATAGCAGAGATCATTATTGTATCGAGAGACTAGTAGAGATAGCGGGGTGCCATGTGCTCAGTCAGATAGCTTCATAGCTTCGCAAATTTCTACTTGCTCCAGATACTGCCAGTACCTCTAACATACCATTCTCATATCGCTTCCGGTATCTCGGCCTCGTACCCTCTCATCGATGATTCCTGGTCACTCACCCTCTTCCCGCTTCGATGCTGTGGTTCCAAGCTGGCACGGAGACTGATTCAGAAGCGAGCACAGCTTCTTCATGTCCTGTCTCAACCGCGATTTTCTGCTGTCATCGTTGTTTGCCTCGTATATTGTTCCACTGCACGGAAGGAGCTCGGCGACTCCATTGTTGTCGATGCGGTCACCGAGTCGCTCCCTAAGCAACCCTGCAAGAGAATAGATGCGATCATATTGCTCCCGGTACAGCCATTCTGATGCGCCCTTCCTCATCTTTGGGTTGTTGATGAGTGGCATGTACGGTTTGTCCTGCCTGAGACGACATTCGTTCAGGAACTCATCAAGCAGCTCGCAAGCAGCATGACATTGCTGTTGGGATAGCTTGCCATCAATTGCAATCCGGTTCGGAAGCAGACGTGCTTCGTGCGTCAAGGTGGGCCGTTCACCATCGCCAGTCGCCTCCTCCCGACTTCCTCCCACTTCCAGGCGTGCCCGTTTGTGCCCGGAAGATTTTGGCACAAACAAAAGTGGAACCAAGCAATGCTTCGCCAACTCGAAGACGTTCCTCAGCGGCGTTTCCCTCGCAATGCGTTTGCCCAAGACAATTTTCTGCGCGGCTTCAGGCACAATGTCAGTCATCTGCACAAAACTCAGCACTCGAGGCATCAGCTCCAACGGCACATCCGAGAGGTACTGAATGTTGATCGGCCCTTGATCAAAGTACGCCCCGAGGGCAAACAGCAGCTTGCTTTTGATGCGCACTTTCGTATCGTAACGCACAAAGCTTCGTTGGTCCGTGTCGTAATTTGCCTGAGTCAGTCGTTTGCACAACTGCCCAGGCAATCCAGTAGGATCCTCCTCCGACCAGCAATCAATGCAGCAAATGTTGTGGTTGGAATCCTTGATTGCATTGAGACTCGATGTGTTGTAAACGGCTCGCAACAGCGCGGCTCGCCCCGCACCCGTGAAGTCATTAGAGCCCACGTTCAGAGACGAGAGATTGTTGTTCGAGGCAAGAGCCCGGGCCATTGCGCTAATGCCATCATTGCAAATGTAGTTGGAGTTGAGGGGCAAGCGTTCCAACGGAGGATTCTTCGTCAGTGCATTGGCAATGTATTCCGCTCCCTCCGATCCTATTTCATTGTCCTGAAGATCAAGGAATGTCAAGTTCTGACTTCCATCCATGATGATCCTTAGCAACTCGTTGTCAACACCGCAATGCCAGAGATTAATTTTGCGGAGCTCCCTGTGTCTCTTGACTGCAGCAAATAGCCGGGCTGCAATGTCCAAATCATCGATTGGGTTGTTCTGTAGGCCAAGTTCTCGCAAGTGTGGGTTCCTTTCAACGTGTGCAGCGACGAAAGAGAGCCCCTCTCTCCCAAGGCCCAGCCCATTAAATGCCATACGAACAACGGGCTTGTTGTGGAGCAGCGACAGCATGTCGTATACCTCGCCCGACAACTGAGTGCCACAGAGAGAAAGGCTGCTCATAAAATCACCAGGAGCATCGCCCAGGGCATTCGTAAGTGACCTCCAAAGAGGAACGAGCAACTCGTCGTGCTGAGCAAGATAAGGCACTCGGTCGTTGTATTCATCGTATACATCGTCTTCGAAGTCAAGATCAAATCTTTCGTCGCCATCAAGATTAAATCTGTGCCCAATGTGCGCTCCGACACCGCGCCGGCGTTCGTTCACGAGATCAGCCACCAGGCGCAAAATTTTCTCTTGGAGTCCTAGCATCATGCGGCCATAAAACGGAGGATAGTCTCCCGACGCATCCCACCGGGAGGGAGGAACCACGTCGACATCGATGCCCCACGTCCGGGCAAATTGCGCGAGGTGGGCCGCGGCTGCGTCGGCCCCGGGGCCATCATCCTGGCCATCGTCCGCAAAAATGTCCATATCTCAGACCGGGCAACAGTCAGGTGCTGCTTCCGGGGCAGGGCTCCGAGCCGGCCAAGGGCGGAGGAAACAGCTGGGGGAGGAGTGGCGGCGCATGCACCCGGAGGAGACTCGAGAGTGTGTTTTGTGTCCCACTGTGTCCTCACGTGTCCGACACACTGTCCGTGGGCTATTTGCCTGGCGGTGCCGGCGGTCCAGCCTCCAGCTCCGCCACAATGCACCTCGTGCATGCACCTGCAACGATGGCGGCTCTGTGGATCTGCCAGCTCCTGGCGGTGGCGGCGGGCTCTTCTGGCGGCGGCCGACGTCGGGCCCTTTGGATCTTCCCGCTCCTGGCGGCGGCGGCCGTCGTCGCGGACCCCGCCACGTGCAGCGATGCCGACGGTGCATCATCATCATGCGCCAGCGGGGACGATTTCCTGGATCCAACAGTCCGGCAATGGATCGAGGATCTGCCCACCGAGCGTTCATTGTATCTCGACGGCGCGTGGGTGCAGCCCACCTCCGACCTCTCCTGTCCCGACGACAATTCAATCGACGTCGTGGATCCATCGACCGGCGAAACTATCGCCCAGGTCGCTGTATCAAACAAATTGGACGTTGATATGGCCGTATCTTCTGCCCGCCGCGCGCTTGAGGAGTGGTCCACCGAGACCGAATTGCAGATGCGACGGTACCACGTCTCTCGATTGCTCATGCAATACAGCAATCACGCCGATCAGATGGCCCAGTTGATCTCGCACGAGATGGGAGCCCCGATCGATTTTGCAAGCGATGCGCAGGTCGATGCGGGGATCGACGTGATCCAGAACTTCTTGGGATTGGTGGGAGAGGAAGGAGAGTTCCAGGATGTATATCAGCCAGACGAGGAGGAGGACACGATCATAATGCACCAGGCGATTGGCGTTGTTGCGTTGATTACTCCGTGGAACTGGCCGATGCATCAGATCATTCTGAAGGTAGTGCCGGCGCTGTTGGTGGGAGTGAGTTCATGTGCTCATCACAGCTTGGGTTGAAATGCGCACGCACCTTACCATTGTCGCATTAGTGCACGATCGTTCTCAAACCATCAGAGGAAAGTCCTTTATCGGCGCTGTTGTTCGGGCAGTTGATAGACAGGGCAGGATTTCCGCCGGGAGTCTTTCAGCTGGTCAATGGATACGGCCCGAATCACGTGGGAGAGTGGCTGGCGTCGCACCCAGACGTGGATATGGTAAGCTTCACGGGAAGCACGCGGGGTGGAAAACAAGTTTCTTTGGCGGCAGCGCCGACATTAAAGCGGGTCAGCCTTGAGATGGGCGGGAAGGGAGCCAATATTATCTTTGATGACTTAATTGACGGCGATGGCGACCTGTCTGATTTTTGGGAGACCGTCCAGACGGGCGTGTGGAATGTCATGAGCAATTCAGGACAATCGTGCGATGCCCCCACACGAATGTTGGTCCCCGAGGATTACTACGATGTCGCATTGAAGGCGGCCGGGGAGGCAGCGGCCTTGATCGGCGTTGGCTCAGCGCACGTAAACGGGGAGCACATTGGCCCGGTGGTCAGCGAAGCGCAGTACGAGCGCATTCAGAGCTTGATTCAATCGGGCATCGACGAGGGAGCCAGATTGGTGGCGGGCGGTCTCGGCAAACCTGCCGTCGATGACAGTGGCAGTCCCGAGCTGGAGCACTTTGAGAGTGGATTTTACGTCCGACCCACCATTTTTGCCGACTGCATCCCAGAGATGAGGGTATTCCAAGAAGAGATCTTTGGACCAGTGCTTTGCATCACCAAATTTGCATCAACAGACGAGGCAATCGACTTGGCGAACAATTCGCCCTACGGACTGACGCATTATGCTCATACTTACGATCGGCAACGACGGATCCAATTGGCAATCAAACTGAAGTCGGGCATGATAGTAATGAACGGCGTCGAGCTGTCGGCGGGTTCGCCCTTCGGCGGCGTAAAGCAGAGCGGCAACAGCAGGGAGGGCGGACTCGAGGGTCTGAAGGACTTTTGCAACATCAAGGCCGTGTCTGGGCTCAAGGGCGACGACGAAGACTCGGAGGATGAGGAGGAAGTGGACTCGGAGGGCGATGCCGAAGACTCAGAGGATGACGAGGAAGGCTTGGACGCTGCCGAAGAAGACTAGGTGTTTTTTACATGAGGTTTGACCCACCTCTTCCATTCTGAAGGGAGATCGCTGACCTTCACGTGCCGTAATCGTTTCCCATCGCGAGACAAGCTCTTTCCTCTCTCATCCACATCCATGCCGTTCTTCGCCAACACATCGACGAATTTCTCGGGCGGCAGGGCGTACCGGAGTTGAGTCAACACAAAATCAGACACGAGGCCCGCTTGGCAGCACTCCCCAAAGGCTTTCTTAGCAGTCTCTTCGCCAAGGTTGTCCGGCAGGGCCAACCGCCCACAACATTTGATGAACGTCCCATAGATAACAGAGTTGGGGAAAACGTTGGGATACGGCTCCTTCTGGATGCGGTCGAAGCAAAGCTCGGCAATGTGGAAGGCCTTCAGCTGCTGTTGAGGCGTGGCTTTGACAAGGCGGCAGGTTTTATCTTGCACCAGGTCCGAGAAGGCGCATGCATTGAGAACCATCGAGTAAGCCTGCGTGTATGGTCTGGCATCTCTGTTTCCGTTTCTGTATGTCGCCTCCATCATGTTCAGTACCTTGAGAGCACCTTCCGCCTTGTTGGGGGAGGGACTTCGTGCCCACGCTGTCTGGGACAGGATGTAACATCGCTGCGTCGTCCTCATTATTGATTCCTCGCCACGTTCTGCACAACGAGCCATGTCTTCTTCCATTCGTTCTAATAACGCCGTTGCGCGTTCTCCAGCATCCACGGAACCGCAGGACGACCATCCATACAACACAGAGAGACAGACGTATGTGTTTGGGCGAAGGGCTTCAATATTGTCGCCAAGACTTGTCATTGCCTTGAGGAGCTCGTCCCCAACCAGGCCCGAATCTGAGCGTCGCAATACGGAGTGGGCGTCGACGACTGAGGTGAAAGCAAAGATGGGATTCGTCTTGTTCTGGCTCGAAGGGAGCAGGTCTTTGTACCCTTGCTTGTACATGCCGAGCATCTTCCGGAGGAGTTTCAATGCTCTATCGGGGGCGTCAGGACGCATCCGTCCAGCTCCTTTGGTGTAGTGGTAGATGATGTACGCGAACGACCGTTCGTCTGGTCGCACGTCTGCATTCCCATCGTGGTGAAACGCCATCAGTTTGCCCAGCAGGGCTTCTGCTCGCTGCCCGCCCTCGGGAGAGCGTGCTCGCGCCCACTGTTGGATCACAGTATTAAACGACCACGAATCTGGCCGCACTGGCAGCTCCTCATCGTCAATGCCGTCCATCGACCTCGCCGCGCTGCTCTCGTAGTTATCCACCAGGCCCAGCAGCATGTCCTCGGCCTCAGAGATTCTTCCATTGTAGGCGTGAGAATCGATTACCGCGTTCATAGTCCGAATATTGGGCCGCACACGAGGAAAGCCGTCCTGGTGCCGCTGCTGCATGTGTTTGAGGATTTCGGAGCACCTCTCGCCAGCCACGCCCTGTTCTCCAGACCGGCTCCAGCAGGCACACACCATTGTGTAATGGAAGACATCAGGCTGCAACGCATGAAGAGGAAAGTGAGCTTGGCAGGGAGGCCAGCAGAAAGCAACGCAGCGTTTATAGAAGAAACTCACCGGCTCGTCAATCAAGCCGCGGAGGTGAAGCGCCTCCATTCCGCGCACCACCGCGTCAGCGGCGAGTGCGCTCTCCAATCTGCCATTGGGGATCCTTTGGTATGTGTTCAGAACCGAAGCAAATGTGAATGCGTCGGGCCTCATCAGAGCGGAGAGCATTCGATCAAGGATTGATTCAGCAGCTTTTCCCGCATACAGAGGATTGACCCGGCGGCTCCCTCTGTCATTAGGTCCATTTTTGTCGCTGACATCCCTGTAATACTTCTTGAGCGAAGTATCAGCATTTGTCGCCGAGTTGGCGATCACGCCAAGGGCCACATTGTAGCTCCTGTAGTTTGGCATCACGCTCGGCATGTCCAGCTCAGATGCCAAAGTCTCCATGCGATCCAACAACCTCATCACGTTGGCTGCGTGATCTCCACCCAGTTCTCGCGCGTAGGCGACGAGTATCGAGTTGTAGACTTCGACGTCCAGATCCCGCGCCTTGTTGTGCTGCCGTACGGTGTACGAAGAGGAGGAAGATTGCCGACCAGTCGAATACTGAGGTTCGTCGTCGAACGTGTCCAGAACGTCGACGCTGGAATCCCCTTCCTCGGAAGCGCCACCGCTTGATCCATCATTGCTCCCGCCCCATTTCTGCAAATGAGTTTTTCGCGCCCAGGCCTCGAGTCGATCCACAATCTGCAAGGCCCTTTCGATTCTATCTCGGTCTGCCAAGCCGCCACTCCGTTTGCTCTTTCTGTAAGCACGGTTTCTACTACCACCATCATTTAGGCCTCGGCATCCCCGGAGCCACGCGTGCACCACCAGTGAATAGCTCAGCGCGTCCGGCTCGACGGCATCCCCACCGTCAGAGTGACGGCGCTCCATGCGTTCGAGCAAGATCTGCTCGGCTCGTTCGGCGGCCATTGGATCGTACCGGGAGGCGCGGCTCCACGCGTTGAGGACTGGGCGCACACATTCAGTGAGATGATTAGCACATCATTGACACCAAAAGCAGTTGCTTCAACAGCACTCACCAGAGTTGTAATTGATTGTGTTGGGCGGGAATGTTAGCTCATCTGGCCGCGGCTCGAACCAATTTGGGTCGTCTGACGGCGCGTCTCCATCGCTGTGTTCCTCTTCTTTGGACTTCGAATGGATTGCAACATCATCCTCCTCTTGCAATGTAGTCCAATCGTCGTCGCCTCTTGCCAGACCGCTGTTGGCCTTCCAAATCCCACCCTCGCCCACCCGCTCCTTGTAACGCCCGTGCTTTACGATCATATTCTCAAGCATGTTCTGCGCCTCCTGCGCCGGATCGTACTGCTCTTCCCTAGCAGCACTCTTCAATGTACGCTGGTCGCGTGTCCAGGCTCCGCTTCCCATCCCCTCGTGAACGCGCAGTGCCGAACAGCTCTTAGCCAGAGCATTCATAACGGCCGAGTACGTGTAGCAGTTGGGCCGCATTCCTGGCTCGCACCTCTTCAGTGGATACACCGTATTGCCGTTGCTATCTGTCGTAGGCTGGCCATCATCGTCCTCGTTGCTGTGCCGTTCCGGGTCGTAGTGTCCCATCGTGATCATCAAATCCAAAAGTTGCTTTGCCCTTCCTGCCGCTTGGCGCGTTAACTCGTCTGCGTCGGCGGCTTGAGAGCGTTTCCAGCTGACGTACCCTGCTGTGGCAGTTTTATTGCTCGAATCCTCTGACGGTTGCTCGTAGTGGTAATCGTGGGCAAGGGCGGTACACTTGACCCAGGCGTCAATTACGGCGGTGAACGTCACCACGTCCGGCTTGACTCGTTCGTTCCCCCTCCTGTCTTCTGCAGCTGTAGAATCTGCACTTACTCCCGCCTCGTCCACAACCTGTGATGTATCCCCCAACCGCCCCTCCTCCGCCACGTCCCCCTCCCCGAATCGCCACTCCTTCAACATCTCCGCCAACAGCAACTCGGCCATCTCCCCAGCGCTCGGATGATAGCTCTTGCTCCACGCGTTGATGGCCGCGTTGTAGGAAATTGTAGATGGGGCCAAGCTCTCGTCGCCCGTTTCCTGGTAGATTTCGACGAGGGCGCGGTGGATGCGATGGACGCGCTGGGCGGCCGCTCCGAGGGGCATCCGCACAGGAGCGTTCGAGTGTTGCTGTTGTTGCTCTTGCAGTTGCGGATGAAGCTGGAGCTGCGTCTGCCGCTGTCGCTCTTCTTGCCGCTCCTGCTGCCGGTCGAGATGCCTCCGCTGCTGTCGCGACAGATGCTGCGCTTCCTTCTGTTTGGCAGAGGGTTTGCCCTCGAAGCCGTACGGGCCCTTGTGCGACCTCTCCCCACCAACGTTAGCGCCTTTGTTCCTCTTTTCTTTGTCAACGTTGGCCCCACTGCCTGGCAATGGCCTCCGTTGGCTTTTCGCCCACGCGTCCATTGCCACTGTGTACATCTTCGTGTTCACCCGCACGCCTGTATTCCCGGCGTTGACCTCGTCAACAACCCTTTTTAGCAGCCGCTCGCACAACATGGCACTCTCGACGGTCGATCGCCGCGCGTGAGATGTCATCAGATTCGTGATGAGGTTGACGTCGTCCGGCGCGAGTTGACCCAAAGGGATGAAGTTGTGATGCTGCTGTCGTCGGTGACGGGCAACCTTATCGTAGGGGATGTTGAGCAGCCGCGCCGTCGTCCGATCGAGCCAGGAGTCGAAGGGCAGATTGCTGTCTTTGTTGGATTGTTGGTTGACGTTGGAGGTGCGAGTTTGCTCTCGCGTGTTGGTGGATGGATCGTCCAATCTCGATGCAGGCAGGGCAGAGGATGCACGCGATGTGTGCGGTATGTAGGGTGTGCGCCCGCTAGCAAAGGCCGGTCCGCCATCCCTTGCAACAGATGGATGCAGCGGAGAGATCGAGAGGGCCTGCGCACCCATCAGCCTGATGGGATTCCCATCACGGTTCAGCAGAGAGGATACCGCGGCCGTCGACAGCAGCAGGCAGCCCAGCGCCGCCCGCCGTCGCCACTGCTTCGTCCCCCGGTGCATGTTAGTGCCATGTAGAGGAGACGGGGAGGTTCTGCGCATGTCTATTGCAACGTGATGGGCGGCCGCACGGCCGCCGTCTTCCTCGCTTTGAGGTTTGGTATTGGATGGAGGAAAAACGCACTTCAACCCCTGATACTGATTCCTACGTGTAGTTCTACAGGGGGCAAGCCCGCGGCCTCCTGCGCTAGCTGCTCGCATGCTGGGCGGACCCACGCCGGCGCAAGGAAGATGAATGCACCCAAGAGGAAGAAGGTCGCGGCGGGGTGCTACCACTGCGGCGGAGCCCACCGCGCCCGGGCCTGCCCCACTGCCACCTGCCGAATTTGTGGCGCAATCGGCCACGACGCCGGCAATAAAGCGTGCCCACAGAAACCTCTGCCTCCCGTCGACTTGGGAAGCTTCCATCACATCGCAAAAGTTGCAAACGACCGTCAGGGCTTCGCCTACATTGAACTCTTTGCTGGCGCGGGCGGATTCCGCACAGCCCTCGACAAACTGGGAGGGCAGTGCGTTTTTGCAAGTGAGATTGATCGATTTTGCCGGAAGAATTACGAGATCAACTTCGGCGACAGGCCCGCCGGCGACATCTGCCGGGTACCATCAAACCAGATACCAGACCACGATTTGCTCGTGGGCGGGTTCCCGTGCCAGCCTTTCTCGAGCAGCGGGAGGAGGTTGGGCCTCGAGGACCCCCGGGGTGGGTTGTTCCGCGAGATATGTCGAATATTGGAGAACAAGCGGCCTCGGGCATTTCTACTTGAGAATGTGCGCGGGCTGCTCTTGCACGACGAGGGCAAAACTCTGGAGCTCATTGTGGGAGAGCTGGAGAAATGCGGCTACGACATATCATACGAATTGGTGGATGCGGTGACTCTGCTGCCGCAAGAGCGATCCCGATTGTTCTTTGCAGGGGTACGAAGAGATCGGGCAGACTCGGAGGAGGGATGCAACAACTTGTTTGCGTTTCCATCCCTTCCGCATCTCCACAGAGGCGTCGAGGATGTTGTTCAATTGCAAATGGGCACGGAAGAATTGGAGAGGCTGATGCTCAGCCCACATCAGTTGAAGAAGGTGCAATCGCAACGATACACGCAAGAGCATCCAGAAGCGAGATTTTTGTCTGATAGGACGCGAGCAGCCAAAACGATACAATCCAGCTACACGCAGTACATGGTGGGCAGCCAGTTCGTATCGGCAAACAAAGACGAGGATGAAGAAGACGATAAATGGCGACGTTTTTCCAGTCGAGAAGTGGCACGGCTGCAGGGATTCCCCGAAAGCTTTGTTCTTTGCCAGGAGAGAGCGCATCACATGCTCGGGAATGCAGTTTGCCCCCCAGTTGTTGCATTGATTGCCGCCCACCTTTTGCAATGTGCGGGATTGGGTCCGGGAGACAATTCAGGGTATGATTGGGGGTGGAGCGTGGCGAAAACGTTGCTTATTGAAGGGTCACCGGATGATGAGCGAAGGCTTTCATTGGTGGACAAACTCGACAAAGTCAAAACATAACGCGCATTGTCTCAACAATCATTCCACCCGCCTCTTTTTGGAAGGGCACACTGGATTACCACATTTCCCCTTCTCTTTCAACAACTCATTCTCTTCCTTCAACTTTGCAACTTGCAATTCGAGCTCCTCTATCCGACGTCGAAACCTTAGACTTTCCGTCGTAGGGTACACAAAAAGTTCGGGTAGATTCCAGTTGCGAATGAGATGATACAGCCTCTTGAAGTGAAAGTGCCGGGGGTAATCGCTTTGAGCACTGCCCGGGTTGGCAAGCAAAGCGAGCACTCGAGGCATGAATTGGACATCAAGATCAAGCACTGGCTGAAGGTCGAAGAGGGGGGTGTTGAAGTGAACGCGCCACATCTTCGTCCTACCAGGAGCCATGCCCGACGACGGTTTGTTGAAACGCAGCATCTCGGTCAATTTTTCACCCACAACTTTGTCGTGATACAATGAAGATGACCGACCCCAAACCCCCAACTCTCGCAATGTGTGATTTGACAAGTATGTGTTTTCGATGCTCGATTCATCGCATAACACATTGAGCACGTGGTTCCATCCGATGGACGTGATTCTTTTGTTTCCCGAAAGGTTCAAAGTATGCAGCGTATCGTTGTTTCTCAGGGCATCGGCAAAAGTCGACAGGCATTCATCGTCAATGAGGTTGCTGGTCAGATTGAGACATTTCAGCGAGGATCCTTCCTTCTTCAGCAGGGTAGCAATTGATGCACAGCCATCTCGCCCAATTTTGTTCCTATCCAATGAAAGTCCCTCCAATAAGTGCATCTGACTCAGCCCAGACAGCAATCTACTCCAATCCGCACTCTGCACAAATGTATTTGCGCTGATATCCAGCCTCTTAATCGCGTGCAATGGATTCTCCCCGCGCACTCCCGATGCCCCTGCACCTGTTCGTTGGAGAGACATCTTCACTGGATAGCTCTCTCGGCGCTCGAGCAAGCTGGTCAGCTTTTTCGCATAGTCCAAACTCCCGTCAAAGCTCAAAGACCAGCCATTTATTGTTGCCAGCTTGATTTTGGTCAATATATCGCCGGGCCTGATGATCCCACGCAAAGCAGCTCTCAATGCGCCCTCATTGAATACGCAACACACGTTCTTGAGGTGCACCACATTTGTACTTGAGAAGCTCAAGATGCATGCGAGCTGAGCGGGCTCCATCCTTTCCCAGTGCTCATAGGGATCCCCGCTGTTGCACTTTGGCAAAAAGAGGGCATCTGCAATTGCACGTATTTTTCCAGCGCACCTCAAAAGAGGCGACTCTTCAGCAACGACAATACATTGCCCCTTCGCTCTCCAAGATTGTAGCCCCTGATTAATGAACGTCAGTCCAGCCTTGTGGAATTCTTCATGGTGAAGTTTGATTTTGGTAACCTCCCCCTTCGTACAGACGCGCTCGTGCTCTACTGCCTCTTCGTATGTTGCAAACCTTGCCACCTTACACACGTCACACTCCCACTGGCTTTTGTTGAGGGAAGCAGGATCAGAGGATCCATTCTCACTTCTTACATCGTCAGTTGCGACACCCTCAGGGTCCCCCGACCCGTGCCCACCGCTCTCCGGCACCGGCTCTTCATTCATTCCTCCCGTGGCGGGTACTAGTGGTACTAGTCGCTCGACGTGCACCGCGCTTTTGAGCAGCGCTTTTGAGGAGGGCGGAGGGGGTGTTACCATACGTACTAGCCTCCGCACTGCGTGCTCCGGCTAGCTCTTCGAGGTGAGCACAGAGCACATGGCGACGGACACTGGACACCGGACGGACGGAAAGTGCTCGGTTAATATTATGAGACTAGCCTCCGCACTGCGTGCTCCGGCTAGCTCTTCGAGGTGAGCACAGGCAGAGCACTGCTCTCTCTCGTTCAGAGACAGAGGCATAATAGTCAGAGAGAGAGAGAGAGGTAGGTAGGTAGGCAGGTGGTGGGGTCGCTCGTCGAGGCAGGATTGACCGACAGCGTTTGGGAATGAGAACTCCTCAACTGAACTTGAAGGGAAGACTTTCCCAAGAAGCCGCAAGTGGCGACGGACACTGGACACCGGACGGACGGAAAGTGCTCGGTTAATATTATGAGATCTAGTACCTAGAGGGTATCGATCTAGCACGGTGCACCTCGTCCGCCTCTCGGCTCTCGGCCTCTCGGCCCTGCTATCGTACCTGCTCGGCGGTGCACGCAGCACGCAGCCAGACGCTGCACTCACATAATGCACATGCACCTCTTGAAGAGCCTCGAAGCCCCTTGACCATCGCCCCCGCTTCGCTCGGCCGCACCACTCGTTGGCTGACCCTGCCCTATTCGTTTCGCCGCGATGTCTATGTTTGAGGGCATGAAATGGGCGGTCTGTGTGCGGCAGCCCGTCGAGGCGCCCTCCGATCTCCCCGACCCTCAGAAGTTGCTCAAATTCGACGTCGACAAGAAGAAGCACGAGATCTTCGAGGCCGTGAGGGGACGGGTTAAGTTGAAGGCGCAGTATACCAAGATGGTGAGCTACTCTGACGCGGCCCTCTCACTTTCACATTGTTCTCCCAGCCAATGCCAAACATTGCAATTGTAACTGCACCATTTCAATACAGGGAAGGAAGCCATGGACCCAAATCACGGCGACCCTTCCCATCATACCGGCTACAACCGAAAAGGAGGACCAGGCCGTTGTGTGGGCCTTGATGAACAAATCGACCCACAGCGAAGTGAAGGAAAATGGCAAGGGGGATTTGGTCTGGACGATGTGGGGCCATCACGATTACCTGAAATGGCTAAACATCGATCCGGAGGAAAAGAAGCCAGTGGACGTCTTCGTTCACCCAGTGATGTATGAGACTGGGGCGCGGAAGCAAACGGTGCTCGAGAACAAGATTAAGAAGGCGGAGAAGAGAGGCGACCATTTCGCAGCGAGGGCTCTGGCGAGGCAGCTGGAAGAACACGAGGCAGCGCAGGAGGCGAAGGAAGCCGCGGATGATGGCCCTTCGGGCAAGGACTACCATTGGTCGACGTACGAGGAATGCGTCGTGACGTTCAAGAAGAATCAATCCAAAAAGGCGGCGAAGCAGCTCCAACTGACGGTGAAGGTTCGCACTCGATACTTGGGTTGCGGAGATCCCAAAGAAAACAACGGGTACCTCGGAGGCGCCAGCGACACCAGTGTTTTGGATCCAGAGTCGGATGTGTACAAACTGTTGAAGCGCATTGGGATGTAGAGGTTGGTTCAATGCATTTTCTGGGGTACCTACTAAGATAGGTTCATGTATCTACATTTCACAACCAACAACCGTGCTCTGCATGACCATTTTCTTCAACAAAGAAGAATGCATTTCTTCATTGGACGACCACAACCCCAGCAGTATTGCAATAGCAATGTCGCGTATCCCGGCAGAGAATCACCTCCGTTTTCACCAAGCCTACTTGCTCCGCAGCGACCCCTCCGCCAACGGGTAATACACCAGTCCCAAATCCCGTTCCAAATCCGCCAGCGGTTCCTTCAGCTTCTCCAACTCCGCCGCGGGACCCTGGCACATGAGATCTACCACGTCGGCATACTTCAACGTCTCCTCGAACACGGCACCAACGTTGTCGAGGTGCTTGAGCAAGCCGGCGGCGTTGACATATCCCTCGCGACAGATGACGTAATCGTCTTCGGTGGGTCCGACCTGGATCATTTGCAGATTGCGAGGCGTCGCAGATTTTGGTGTCAGAAAACAGATCCATATCCATTACAATGGAAGAGAGGTGGAAGGTTGCGTACTCACAAAGCCATAAAAGACGCACGTCCCCTCCTCGTTCGCCTTCACCCTGCAGGATGGAAGATGTCAAATGGACACGTGATGTGAGCGTTTGCAAAAGCAGAACCGATGCAGAAAGACGAGCAAACGACTCACAGCTCCACGAACTTCGGCAGCTGCGCCATGTACTGCTCCCGGAATTCCGGCTTGATCTTGAACTTGGGCACGAGCGTGACCACGCCGTCGTCCTCATACCAGGACATGCGGGCGGCGGTGTCGGCGCGAGGGGCGGCCATTGCGGGGACGAAGGCGGACGCGGGCGCGAGGAGCACGGAAAAGGCGAACAACAACGACTTCATAGTGCAAGGGAAGGCAACAGGAGTGGCGGTTCGGACCGGCTGGCGTGGTGGGCGAGGCGGCCGCGAGGAGAGGCGGGGCCGCGGCAGCGGATTTGCTTCAACTTTTCTTTTGAGACAATCTCTCCCCTGCCTCTCGCGTCGGTAGTCGGTATCGGCTTGCCCCTTTAGCTTCGCACTGCGGCGCAAGTGAACGCCCCCAGCAAAAGCCTACATAGCTCAACCCTTTCCGACCCATTGGCCCTCGCTCGATTGACGCCGATGCTACGGCTGACCGTGCCATTCACTCAGTTGACACTGCGACGGGCCCGTTATAGGTACCACTTGAACAAAGAGACGTTCCAAAGATACCCAAAACGTAGCTCCGGAACATCGATGGAGAGAGCCTCACGGCAAAACGTTACATTCATGTTCAGTAATTTTTAAGGACTAGCTATCCCCCTAATGTACACCTAATGCCCCACGCCAATGCAATATGAATCTCTCTCTCCTAAAGTGAGTACGGCCAGACCCTTCTGCGGAATATGACACGGTCGTAGATTCAAGCCAAAGCGTGTCTTGGTATCCCGAACAACCGAATCGCCGTACCCTGCTGCGCAAATCCCCTCTCCTGAAGCTCTATTTGTTTCTCGTACGGGTCTTCTCCTTCTCTCACCTTGCGCTACCAATGCCCTCTCTCCTTTTTGGCGCTTCTAAAAGTAATGTGTTGCGGCGAAAAGACGCTTTCGCCGACTTGGTCAGATGTATGACAGACAATAGAGGAGAGCCCCACGCTCCCTCTATCCAACAATAAACAGCCCTTCGTATCGCACGAGGCCTTGAGTCTAGTCCCAAGTCTCGATGGAGGACATGAAGTCCGCGCTTGAGGCGGAATGGACAATCTCCTGGGGGACGTCCCACGTCTTGTCGCCCACCTCGGCGTCGGTGACGGCCGTCTCGTCGGCACCGGTGGCGTGGGTGGAGCCGGAGGACGTCGCGCGCGCGAGGGCCGGAGGGGCCAGGACGGTGTCCTCGTCTTTGGTGGCGGCAGGGGCCTCGGAGTCGGGGATGCCGAAGTTGGCAAGGTCCCAGGGGCAGAACTCGCCCATGTTCCAGTCGCGGCAGGCCGAGCAGAGGGCGCAAGGCGGGCCGACGTCCTTCTGTGGATGGTACGGAACGAGCAGAGGAACGGAAGACAGGTTAGCAAATCGTACGTAGAAACAATCCTCAAATGCACATGTCACGTGCCAACATACCTTGGACTCGTTGCCATCGCAGCAGAACCCGGTAACGTTTGCCACCGGTGTGGCGTCCACCGTCTTGGTCACCTCCTCCGTGTTCTCCGTGACCACGTTGTCCAACGGCGAGATGGAGTAGTCCAGCGCAGCGTCTTCCGTAGGCTTGGGAGCTGGAACGGGCGAGACCGGGGCATTTGCTGCGGTCGCGGAAGGCTTTGGGGCGTCCTCGTCCTCGAAGAGGGGGTTGGTCACGAGGTCGTCGACCGCGGCCTCGAGGGGGTTGCAGACCGGCGCAGGGCGGAGGGCGGGGGTAGCACGGCGCTCCTCGTCGCTCTCGGTCTCGCTGGACTCGCTCACGATCCGGGCCATCTTTTCAGCGCCGGTGGAGGCCTTGTCTTTGTTTTTCTTGGTGGACAGGTCGTGGCTCATCTTCCGCTGCCGCTTCATGGCCTCGTGGCTCGACGCGGTGTGGATGCCCGGGACATCCGGAAGCGTCAGCTGCTTGCCCCCGCCCCGGGCCTTCTTGACCAGACGGGCCATGCCGCCCCGGCCCTTGGACTTGGGATCCTCGTGGAGCGTCGAGTACTTCTTCCTCTTGCGATCTTTGGCCTTGTCGGACGACCTTCTCCCGCCCTCCGCCTCGCTCTCGTCCTCGCTCGACACGGCGACGGGCTTGGGCATCCCCCCGTTCTTCTTCTGATCGGCGGCCGCGATCTCCTGCAAGGTCTTGTCCTTCTCCGCGCCCCGCCGGCGCATCTCCTCCACCCTGGGCTTCCAGTACCGCTTGCGGTTGTTCACGAACCAGTTCGTGAGCTGCTTGAGCTCGATGCCCGTCGCGCGCATGATCCGCACCTTCTCGTCTTCCGTGGGGTAGGGATGCTCGATGTGGGCCGGGCTCATCATCCACGCCTTGAGGTACTCGACGGCGCGGGGGGAGAGGGCGGCCTTCTTGTGATCGAGACCGGCGGAGCGGCTGCCGCGGGAGGCTCGGATGGAAGGCCTTGGGGACGGCGGAGGAGACGGGGCGGGGACGTACTCCTCCTCCTCTTCGGCTTCCTTGACCTTCCGGGCCGAGGAGCCGCGCGAGACGGTGCGCCGGAGGGGCCGGCGGCCGCTGGTCTGGCGCTCGTCCTCCTCCTCTTCGTCTTCGGACGTCTCGCTCTCCTCGTCTTCGGGATCTTCTTCCTTGAGCTTGGCGGACAAGTAGGCCGCGGCCGCCCGGGCGGACTTGCGCCGCGAGCGGCGCCCCTCGGCCGGCGGCGGGGCGTCGACGGCGGTCAGGCTCTGCGCTGGCGCCATGATAGATGCACGAGATGTGTACTCTTCTTCGTCTATCGACACAAGTCGGCGGTGCCGCGTCTTTCTATTGGAGGTTTTGCTGGTGCTGAACTCGTCCCGACGCCGTTGAGTGTGAGCAGTCTCCGCGGAGGCTCGTCTGTTCATGCGGGGCGTGGTGTCGGTGGATGTGAAACTTGTGGCAGCTGCGATTTGCAAAGAGGCGGAGCAAGGAGAAGTGAGTGTATTGGAGTGGAGAGCCGCCGATCGTTGCAGCCGATGCATGCACCAACGCGCAGGCCGCGCGTAGGGGCAGGCGACCCTGGTTCGCAAAAACGCCGGAGCCAGAGAGAACCGCCGTCCTCCGCCCCAACCTCGGCGCCCTCTCCTGCCTCGTCCAGCCAGCCAATCGAGGCCCTCATTCACTTATTTAGCATCCTGCACTTACCTGTGGTCGTCGAGCAGGCGTCCCTGTGGTTCGGGCTCCGGGTTCTTCGTGAGATTATGGTGCACCTTTGAGCTGACGAAGAGGTTGGGAAAGGGCGGCGCCGAGCCAAATCTTGGAAAGCGTTTGGTGAGGAGGTGCCGTGCTATTGTGAGCAATTTGCAAGCGCCCGGATTCTGGATTTTTTTTGGCCAGTCCAGCGCTACCCAAATACTTCGCCTTACAGCTGGAGGAGCAGCTGTCGGATTTCTCGGGCAGCTGTCGCTAACATTGTCTATCACTTTCCTGCGATATTTGTGTCATTTGTTGAGAAACAGTGGCAAGAATTCACTTCCCGTAACTTAGAAATCGGAGCGGCACTCAAATCTACGTGAAGCCCATACTGATTCCCAGGTGAGAGAGTGTCACCTCTTGAGAGAAGTTCAGTGGCTCTGACAGAGGAGACGAGCGGGAGACGGGCAGACGCAATTTTTTGGATTCGATCTTGATCGAAATGACGATGACTTGTCTATTGCGACAGTGAAATGTCAATGTTCCTTGATTGTCTACGAGTGTCCACGTTGGAATGAGTATCGTGAAACCCAAGTTTAATACTGTGGAATTAGTACTAGTGCCGTTTGTTAAGTAATTTGAGAAATCGAGAACACAGCGTCACAAATCTTTTGGGAAAGAACTGTCTGAAAGGGTAACCAAATGCTTTAATTCGTTTTTACTAGCATGTGTCGTTGAAAATGGTTAGAAATATATCAATTCAGATTATGTTTATTTATGAAAATCTTGTTAGAGACACTAAAATATCGGTTTTCTTAGCCCTCATATCAAACCGATTTCTCCGGCACTTTCACCGCTCTGAATGACGTGGGGGATGTCAAAATGATGTCACATCTCGATGAGTCAGAAGTGCGTTTTTTTGCCTGATTTTTGGAAAATAAAGACAGCAGTGCCGTTTTGATGTCGCATCCTCTTGTTCAAATCTCGCGCCAAAAAATGCTCCGCCCGCCGCCCAACTTTTACCACTCCGTCCGCTTGGAGAGGGCGATGCCCTGCGTGGCGTGGCCCCGCCGCCGCGCAGATGGTGCTCGGCCAGCACCGCCGTGCATTGCAATCTAGATAGCTCCTCTCACAACTTCACCACATCCACGCTTGCAATTCCCTGCTCGAGTACTCCTCCAATACATAGGTACGATCCTCGGACGGTGCACCAGACGATAAGAATGAGTTCGGCACTTCTTCTCTTCATACTATCGCTGTCGTCGCTGCTCCACTCCGCGGCGTCCACCCCGGCTCCCACCCCGGGGGGCACCTTCGGGAGCGAGGAGGTCGGTTGGAATCGACCAATCAAAACCCTGGCTCCGACGATAGATACAGTGGGCATGCTCGGGCGGGGCACGCCGACGAAGGCCCCGACGATCAAGCCGACGTACCAGCCGACCCCGACGGACGATCAGGGCATTGGCAACCTCGGCCTGCCGGGGGTGGACTTTGATGCGATCCCGGGAGGCCCGCCGAGCGTCACGCCCATGCCGTCGACGTACGAGCCGACAACCTACGAGCCCACGACGGGCACGGACCCGCCCGCGTTCGTCGCCGCGGCGCAAATGCAACAACAGAATGACGCGGCGCGGATAGGGAACGTCTTGGTGGTGTTCGGTTTGGCCGTGGGGGGTGCGGCTGCGATGGCCCTCCAATGATATGTATAAAAAGAAGGTTCGGCGAGATGAGATTGTCGGCCTCCCTTCGTTGCTGGAAATGTTTTGATAGACTTGCACATTTATGTGAAGTGTTGGTGGAACGAGAGGGTGCTCACGAAGAGCAGATTTCTCGTCTACGCGCGGATATGAAGATACTAGCAATGCCAGTTTTGCAAAAAACTCAGTGTCTCCGTCATTGATGATGTTTCTGTATGAAGCTACGTAGCCATTGCACGGTTGTTGCGTCCGAAAGTATCTATCTCAGGCTCCCTTTGGGATAATTTTGCCTCGGCAAGTGCATGTGCATTCATTCCACATACATGCTATGCGAGCCGAAGGAGGCCCGCGTCCATCAGCCGTCGCAGCTTCGGACCGTACTCCTCGTGGCCCAGATAGTACCGCAGTTTTGATCCGCCGTGTTGGGTGCATTCCTCCATGATACGTTGCATGTTCGGATCCAGCAGGATGGATCGCATTTCCTCGTCACCCAGAATCGATGCCACCTGGCTGTCCATTTCGTTTGTTGCATCGGCATTGCGCTGTTTTGTGCTGTTGTCGCTCGCCTGCTCTTTTTGCAGTTGGTGCGCTTTCAAAGCCTTTTCCTCCAACGGACCCATCTCCCTCACTTTTGCATCCTCTTCTGCAGCCCCGGTCGCTTGCTGTTTGCCACCCTCTTGTCCTCCCTGCTCCTTCCCCAGCTTGGCAAAATGCTCCCCCAACACGCCGCAAAACTCCATCAGCCACTCGCCAATCTCCGGACTCTCCTTCTGCAATTTCTCCAGCGTCTCCTTCGGATGCGTTTGCATGCTCTGCAGTGCGGCCATGTACCGCGGATCGTTCATCCCGCGCGCAAGTTTCGGATGGTTTCGGGCGATGGAGTCGAGGAGGTCGGGCGTGGCCCACTGGGAGGAGTTGCTTTGGAGGTGGTCGAGCATGGCGGATTGGACGTCGGGGAGTTGCAGCGGATTGTCGCTCGTGCGTGGCTGGCCGTTGCTGTTGGTCTCTTGTCGCGACGGGATCATGTTTCCGTCCCCGTCCAATTCGTAAATGAGGCTGCCATCGGTCTCCCCCTTCTTCGACTCTGTTTTTGCAGCATCAGAAGTGCTCCCGCCGCCCTTCTTCTTGGCATTGCCGCCCTTCCTCGCGCCCTTGGATGCATTCAGAAATCCCTTCTTCATCCCGAAGGTTGACTTCTCCGCCCTCTGTTGTTCCTGCCGGGATTGTTGTTTCTTCTGCTTTTCCTTTGCCGCATTGGCATCGGCCAACAATTGCTCTGCCAGCGACGGTTCGTTGTTAGCGCACGCTGCCTCGTCGATGGATGGCTGCGCGTCCCCGGCAATTTTTGCAGCATCTGCGGTCATTGGCCGCACAGCCGCGGTCGATGCCGATTCTTTCGGCGGCGGTGCGCCATGAAAATGAATGGGAGGAGGCCCGTCGTCTTCCTCCTCTTCGTTCTCTGCAATTCCTGGCGGCCTTTCCTCCACGAGCTCGATGAGACGCGCCGAAGATGAAGGAGGCGAGCTGGTACTGCTGGCGGCCGCTTCGAGCAGCATGCCCTGCAGACGGTCGCTCAGTTTATCGGAGACCATCATGATGCACGGGAATGGCGTGACGCCGCCGCCCCCCGCCGCCGGGGTGAGAGCTGTAGTGGTCTCTGTCTCTGTCGAAAAAATGCGGGGTAAGTGTCCTCAATGTCCGCTCATTGTCCGCAGCGGTGCACCTCCCCCCATCACTCAGTTCTGATCAATTTCGCGGAAATAATTATATTAATTCCTACGCAAATTTTTACTGATTTTAATTCCTCCGTACATTTCATCGTAGCGCGCACTTTTCGGGCGCGCCCGGATTAATTTAGGTGACGAACGGGCCCGCCCGCCAAAACCAGCCAAAATCCGTTCGTCTCTCCTCTTTCAACCGACCTGCACCATGTCGGCCGCCGCCGCCCTATTGCAGCGGCGGAACGGCCTCCGCGCCCAAACCACCGCGCGTCCTCGACGCGGACGACCATGGCCGTCACGTAGATGCCAAATTTGCCGGGGTTCGGGGGGTTGGAGGCGCGCTAGAGCCTCACAACCACACGGCGGGTGGTGCACCGCCGCCGCCGTCGGAGAAGGTGGCGAGCCGGACGCCATGGCGGCCGTCTATGCCGCCCAAACGACCCCTAACGATGGTTCGATATATGATCGATAGTGTCGGATCGTTTCGGCGGCATCGGCGGCCGCCATGGCGTCCGATATTGGGCCCTCTGTGAGAGCATCGGCGGCCTGGTCAGGAGGAGGCCGATCAGCGGCCATACGCAGCCGTTTGTGGTGGT
>JALLAP010000024.1:0-26716 GCA_036939355.1 Thalassiosira profunda | reverse complement strand
TGGCCTACCTGCGGGCGCGGAACGCCGATCCCATGTGCTCGTTCGGGGATTACGCCGCGGTCAGCGACGTGGTCGACGAGGCCACGGCCCTCATCCTGAAGAAGGAGGTGAGCGACGGCATCGTCGCGCCGGGGTACACCCCCGAGGCTCTGGCGATCCTCAAGTCGAAGAAGGGCGGGAAGTTCATCGTGCTGGAGGCCAAGGCGGACTTCACGCCGGACGCCGTGGAGTACCGCGAGGTGTACGGCATGACGTTCAGCCAGAAGCGCAACGATATCATCATCACGAAGGAGCACATGACGAAGAACGTGGTGACGAAGGGCGGCGTCGAGGCGCTGACGGAGGACGCGATTCGCGACATGATCGTGGCGTCCATCTGCGTCAAGTACACCCAGTCCAACTCGGTGGGCTTCGCGAAGGACGGGATGATGGTGGGCGTGGGCGCCGGGCAGCAGTCGCGCGTCGATTGCGTCAAGCTCGCCGGGCGCAAGGTGACGACGTGGTACCTCCGCCAGCACCCCAAGGTGCTGGGGTTGCAGTTCAAGCAGGGCGTCAAGCGGCAGGACCGCGTGAACGCCCGCGTGAGGTACATCGAGGGCGACTTCACCGACGAGGAGCGCGCGCGCTGGGAGGCCAACTTCGATGCGGTCCCGGAACCGCTGACGGCGGCGGAGAAGGACGCGTTCATGAAGGAGGCGAGCGGGGTGACGATCAGTTCCGACGCGTTCTTCCCGTTCCGCGATTCGATCGACCACGCGTCGAAGGTGGGAGTGTCGTTCGTGGCGCAGCCGGGCGGGAGCGTCCAGGATCCGCAGGTCACGAGCTGCTGCGACGATTACGGCATGAAAATGTCGTTCACAGGAGTGAGGCTGTTCCATCACTAAATGATGGATGGGGGGTAGGAAAGTCTGGGGCTGACTGTTCTTTCATTCTTAAAAGCTAACAACGAGTCTACACTGAGCCCTCGGGGCATCTTCATCTCCACCAAATCAACATCAATGGGCCGTCAAGGACGAGCCTACCTAGGCGAACGCATCGGGCGAGAAACGGCGAACAGGGCTGGGATGAAGTTCCACGAATCTAAAAAAATGGCTGCCCCAATCGCCTCGTTGACTGCTACTCGCGCGGCGGCCAACTTCCGCTTGTGATAGTAGGAGACGTAGACGGCGCGGAACTCCTCCTCTGACTTGAAGCGCGTCGGTACGGCGTAGATGCAGCCAGGGTCTTGTGCGTGAAAACCTTTATCGCCTCGCTTTGGGTTGCGAGGAATGGACTGTGGCCCTTCGCGACGATCATTGACGCACACCTTGTGATGCCTTGCATACGCAATGATGTATGCCTCACTGGCCCCAGCCGTGTGGTCGGCCACAAACCCAGAGAACAGCTTCTTTGCGCCGTTGTTATCGAAGTACTCGTGGTTGTACGCTGCTTGGTTGCTCGTCCGTTCCCGGAATCGGCGCTCGTAGCAAGATCCAAACTTGAACACTGCGTTTGGTTCGGCTGCGATGAGTTGGTCCACTTCGGCGCGCAGCATCTTTCGAAGCTTGATGGACAGCTCCGCAAAATCTGAATCTAAGTCAAATGGAAGAAGGAAGTCAAGGTTGGGAGGACCATCCTCGAATGGTGTTGAAACAGGAAGGGAGGACATTGGCCGGACAAGCCCCACCGAATGGCCAGTTTCGGCGGTTGACGTGAGAGTGCTGCATGATTGCCGCGCACTCGCTGCCGGAAAATTGGCCTGCAAAGCTCTGCCGCGGAAGGAGGTGGACAACACAATCTGTTGAATGGCGTTGGCAGCAACAGTTCCCAAGCGTCTACGGAGGTGATTCATTGCAGAGAGTCACCGGCCAGAGCTCGAGGCCAGCAAGGGCAAGGAGTGCACTTCTTTTTTTTACCGCTTCTTACGCCTCTCTAGAAAATTTGAAAATTTGAACTTTTCAAATTTTGAACTGGCGCGAGGGGTGAGAGGCGTAGAACACGCGAGAGGGAGCAACGAGAGCAGAACGGGTCCTCGCCGGCGGCGCGAAGGGTCTCCGAGCGCAGGGACAGCAGCTGGGGCTGCCTGCGCTGCCTGCGGTCGCCCCAACAGCTGCGCGTCATTGGTCACGCCTCACGATGAGAGTTTGTGGCGCATCCCTCCTCCTCGTCGGGGGCCTCTTGCCATCGCCGGCGTCGACGGCCGAGCTTGTGTCCTCCAACTATCAGTTCGGGGACCTGCGGCTGCAGTACCTGCCGCCCGCCAATGACGGTGGCGAAGTTGTCACAAAGTATAAAATTGAGTGGGACGCCTCTGATCACAATGCGCTGGTGCCGCCCTTTGCGCCGTCGAGCCAGCATTTTGGCTCTGCTGATGTGGCAGAAGTACGGGAGGAGCAGGAAATTGGATTATCGTGCCGGGATGCGTGCAGCGGGACCTTCGTGCTGTCGTGGGGCGGCAGGGTCAGCGAGCCACTATCAGTCGACGCCACAGATGCGGAGATGGAGCTGGCCCTATCCGATTTATTGCAGCCTTTCAACGTCCACGAAGACGGTTCCTCGCCAGTGCGCGTCTCCCGCAAGGCCAACGGGTTTGGGTACAAGTGGAGGGTCTCTTTCCTGGGCGTGAGTGGCGATGTCGGTACGATTCGGGCGAATGGCGACCTCCTGGTGGGCCACGGCGCGTCCATCAATGTGGTTGAAGCCGTCAAAGGCGCGAGCGATTTGTATCCTGGTGCCTACACCAACGAGGTCCAGACGGTATCCGTCCGCAAGCGACCGGGCTTTGGCTGCGAATCTCTGGCTGGGGGTTTTGCCCTTTCGTTTGAGGGGAAGGAGACCTCTTCGATTGATGTAGATGCATCCCCGGAAGATTTCAAGGCGGCGCTCGAATCCCTGTCCACCGTCCACACTGTCAATGTGGAGACAGACCACCACGTTTCCAGCGGGGCCGGTGATTGTGCCTCGCGATCGTGGATTGTCACCGTTACGCACTTGGTGCACGAGAATCGCCACGGAGCCGGCGACATTGGCCTGCTCCGCGTGTCATCGTCATCCCTAGCTGACCCCACTGTCACGCAAGTGGACGTGTTCGAGAACCTCAAGGGAACCAACCCGAGGGCGTTCAACATTCGAGGCTTGCAGCATGGGCTCACCTACCACTGCCGCGTGTCGGCGTACAATTCGCTGGGCTACGGCGTCTCGTCGACCACCGTGTCGGCCACGCCCAAGGTCCAGCCGCCTCCGCCCAGCAATCCCATCGTGAGCGTCCCCGACGAGGTGGACGATGAAGACGACGCCGGAACGTCGCTGTCGCTCTCCTGGCAGGCTGTCGCGGATGACAATGGCGGCGACCCCGTGTCGCAGTACAAAGTGGAGTGGTACTCAGAAGTTGACAAGCTGGAAGTGCAAAAGCTGACCACATCCGCGTCGGATGGCATTACGGAGGTGCAGGCCATCAAGATCAGTGCGGATACGGATGGAATCACGGGATTTTTCACCCTCTCGTTCGATGGGGAGACGTCCGAGCTCATTGCTCACGACGCCGAGGCGGATGGCGAGGAATCCATCGAGATGAAGCTGGAGCGCCTGTCGACTGTAGGAGATGTGGAAGTGAGCCGCGAATATTCGTGGGCATCTGTCCCAGACATCGAGTTTGATTTGACGTTGGGGAGCAATGCTCTCTCTTGGGTTGGAGGCAGCTATTCCGGCGCTCTGGCAGAGGCGTTTTCTGCGGGTGATTTGATCCGGGTTGGCGAGGAAGTTCACACGGTCTCGTCGGTGGGCTCCTCATTCCTCATGACAGACGAGTCTTACTCGGGCCCGGCGGCAGCGGCCGTCCACATCCACAAATGGGCCTTTGGGCACGAGTGGCTGGTGACGTTTGCGAGCCACATTGGCAAGCAGCCGCTCTTGGAAGCCAGCCCGGCCAACAACTGGGCAGGCACCAATCCGGTCATTGAAGTCCGACGCGTGCGGGAAGGGCTGCCACCATTGAGCGGCACCATGAGGCTGGGATTCGAGGGCGAGCGCACGCTTCCAATTCCCTACGACGCGGACGAGGCCCTCGTGAAGCAAGCCCTGGAGTCGCTGTCGTCCATTGGCGAAGTCGACGTGGCTCGGTATCGAAACAACAACGGCCACAACTACTTTGTCACCTTCCTGTCCGAACTGGGCAATCGGGAGCAGCTGACCATTGACGACTCGCAGTTGACAGGCCCGGATGCCCAAGCGAGGGTGGCCACCATCATTGATGGAACCGCACCAGAGTTATATGGCAGCGCGTTGATCCCACATCCCTCAGACACGGGCTCACCATCGATGCAATACCGTCTGACGGGGCTAGAAAACGGCGCTCCTGTCTTTGTGCGGATCCGCAGCCGCAACGCCAAAGGATTTGGGTACGCCAAAGTGGCGGCCCCGTCTCCCATGACGCCCGTGAGGAAGCCGTCGTCGCCCACCTTCCTGTCGATGTTTGCCTTGAGCGACACGCAACTTCGCGTCTCGTGGCAGGCCTCGCAAGAGGATGGCGGCGCGCCCATCACCAAGTATGCCGTCCAGTGGGACGTTGACGCCTCGTTTCCCAGCGCGTGGCTGCCAGGATACTTTTACGAGAAGTCTGTGGAGGAGAGTGAACCTGGCGAGGTGTTTTGCCACACCTTTGCCATTGACCCGAGCTCATCCGCCGTTCCACGCTACGGACGCGTCTTGGCCTTCAATGGGCACCAATGGAGCGATGCCGAGGGAGTAGCATCCGCCGTGGCAGCTGTTGGCAAGCCAGGGCCAGTGCGCAATCTCGACGCCTTCCCCACGAGCAGCATTGGAATGATGCTAACTTGGGCCCCTCCAGTCATCAACGACGAGGAGAGTTGCGACTACGCGGGCGATGGAGGAGCGCCCATCACGCACTACGTCGTAGAATACGACGAGGAAGCTGACTTCTCGACCCCGGCGACCTCCGTCACAGTCCCTGCAACGTCCACCGAGCTGCGAGTGGGCGGAAGGGACGTGTTGTCGGGATCCGAGTCAACCCTGCTCAAGGAGGGTGGAACGTACTACGCTCGCGTCACGCCCTTCAACTCTGCTGGGCCTGGCACCACGGTGACCTTTGCCTCTGCGATTGGCCCACTGACAGATGCCGACCCCAGTGCTCCAGTCGCCCGCGGCGCCAGTCCAATGTCTGCCTCGTCGTTGCAAGTCGAATGGGACACGCCAGCGTTGGATGGCGGCAGCGTCATTCAGGAGTACGTTGTTGAATACGACACCGACCCAGGCTTCCAGTCCGCGCCAAGGAACATTACGATCCCCGCCGTCAGCGCGGTGCACGCGCTTGAAGTGCGGGCGAGCGACATTGAGCTGAATGTCCAAACGATCCAGGCCACCGTGGCAGTGACGAACGAGGTCCAGTCCATCAAGACGGAGGTAGACGGCGTGGACGAAGTGCAGGAGGTTTCGACCACCTGCGACGACGTCACGGCCGAGGTGCAAATGATCGTCACCACGGCTGTCGACACCAACGAGGAGCAAGTGGTTTCATTAATGTCCGATGACATCGACGAGATCCAGCTCGTGAGACTGCAGGGCGACAACCAGGTCGAGGTGCAGTCGGTCCAGGTCTCCGTCCCGCGCGTGAACGAGGTGCAAAAGTTTGGCGTTGTCGTCTCCAACATCAACACGGACGGCGATGGCGTCCACAGCACCGCGTGCGCGGGACTGTCCGTTGGCGACGCGTGTCCAGACATTGAAAATGCTCTTGCTGGCGCGTTCACCGTGTCATTTGATTTCGACGACTGCGGATCGGACGGCAGCGGGGGCGTCAACTACTGCCAGCTGGCGTTGTCAGAGTACGAGCCCATTGGCGACGTGGTGTGCAGCCCGGGCCTCGTCAACGATCCCTACGCCGGAGGAGACCACTGCGTTTCCGAACCCGTGACGCACTCTCATGGGAGCACCGAGGGAGATGCAGGGACGCTGCAGCAGGTCCTCAACGACCTCGTGGACGACAACGGCGTGTCGTTCATGACCTCGCCCAACGCCCCCGGCAAGCAGGAGGCCGTAAGTGTGACGCGGACCGGTCGCGTCAAGACCAAGGGCACGTGCACCCTCGACCCTCTGGGCACAGATCCTGCCACCTGCACGGGCGAGTACGAGCTGCTGTACGAAATCACATTCGATGCGGTCCACAGCAGCGGCGACGTTCCGCCCGTGACTGTCGTGACGAGCGATTTCCGGCTGGACACGGCCTCTGCGTCGTACGGCAGCGCCATGTGCCCTCCGGCGTACTACGCGCTTGGCTGCGAGGAGCCAGTGGGGGCATCCCTCGATTCGGACCACGGCAGCTTTTACAGCGGCGAGGCTGGCAGCACTGCCGTCGAGTCCACCAAAGGGTCGCAGCCGACGGGCATGATCACCCTGGACTACGAATGCGAATCCGAGGTGACGGTCCTTCCAGGCGGCTCCACAATGACTGTCTCAGGAGACGGCATGTCGGCCTCGTTCGACAATGCGGCCTTTGTGGACAGCGCTGTCAGCGGCCAGTACCTTCGTTTCAGCGCCGGCGACGGCATCGACCACTACCGGCGCATTGCGTCTGTGGATGCTGCAACCGATAGCGTGGCATTTGATGCTCAAGCTCCGGCAATCGGCGCCACCTACACGGACGTCGAATTTGGAGACTACTTTTCGGACTGGAACGAGGCCGATGGGAGCTCGGGGGTGAGCAGCCACTGCCAGGGGACACGGGTCCACGCCACGCTTCCTCTCGATGTCGACATTTACAACACGGCCATGTCGGAGACGGATTGGAGGGGCAAGATAGGAGCCATGTCGGTGGTTGACTCGTCCGGCATCGCCGTCGAGCGAAGCCTCGTCCAAGGCCTCTCTTCGGACATTGGCCTCATTTGGGACGTCACGTTCCAGAAGCAGCCAGGAAGCGTTCACGAGATGACCTGCACCTCCGTCTCTGGGACCAACACGTGCTCCGTGAGCACCCTCCAGGACTCCTCCATCCTCGACGGGAGTTTCAAGCTGCAGACGACGTGGCCGCACGAGTACGTGTCGGAAACGCAGCAGCTGTACGAAACGGCCAGTGTGAGGTGGAATAGCGACGCCGCAACGCTCAAAGGAGAACTCGAGTCCATCGCAGACAGTGAAGGCGACAAGGTCTTTGGCTCGGTGGATGTTTCGCGCAGCCCCTACACGCCGCCATTGCACTCGAGGTGGTCGGGCGGATACCTCTGGACGATCACCTTCCTGTCGCGCGGAGGCAACATTCCTGCTCTGACTGTTGACGACTCGAGCCTCGCGGGCCTTACTCCGTTGGTCGAGGTTTCCGATGAGGATTCGGGAGAGGCCGATCTGTACCAGGGCGCTAGGAATAGTGCGGCCTTTGGCACCGATGATCCGAGTCTCGCGCGAGATGGCAATCAAGTCTCGGGCTCGTTCGCCCTTTCCTGGGCAGGCAACGCGTATCACAGCCCTGTCGCGTCTACCGGTGACGTGTTCACTGTCCAGACGGGAGGCGCTTCGAGCAATCAGCACACTGCGCTCTCGGCGGACGACTTCAAGGCCTTGTTCGAGGAACATGTGCTTGGCAGCTCCGCGAATCAAGTCGACGTGGTTCGATCCGCGCAGCCGACGCAGTGGATGGGGTACACGTACACCATCATCTTTCGACACGAAGACGTGGGCGGCAACGTGCCCTCACTCTCCTACTTGCTGGACAGCCCCCTCGAAGGAAGCAACTCGTACGCGCGCATCGACGAAAGCATCAGGGGCACCGAGCTCGTGGGTACGTTCCAGCTCCGCTTCGAGGGCGAGACGACCCGCCCTATTAACTACGATGCCACTGCCGCGGACATGCAAGAAGCCCTGAACGAGCTCAACTCGATCGCGCCGTCGGCCGTCATTGTCTCTGGCGGCGAGAGCCCCATCCGGTCCGGTCCGTCGGATGGCACGGGAGGACTGAGCACGCAAGTGGGAGGCCGCGTTTGGTATGTCACGTTTGCGTCCAACACCTGGCAGGATCCCACAGTCGCCCACGACAGCTCGTTCGTGCCGGGAAATTGGGTAGGCCCGCCAGCGTCCTACTCTGACACTTGGAGCTCGGGCTTCTCGAAGGCGTGGGGCAAGAACGTGGGCAACGTCCCCATGATCAGCTGCCTCCAATCGGGCCTGTCGACGACGAACGGAGCCATTCCGGATGGCGGGTGCGCGGTCAGCGAGCTGGTGGCGGGGACGGACCCCCTCGGGGGTTCCTTCAAGATTTGCCTCGATTCGGCCTCCAATCCCAACAACGTCATGAGCGTCGAGTCAGATGCATGCACTGACTTCATTGCCCACAATGCGGTCGCATCGACCGCCGAGAGCGGCGGGGATGGATCGTCCGTAGAAGAAAAGCTGGAGCAGCTCGAGAACGTTGGTGACGTCCAAGTGACGCGAAGCGTCGTCAACCCTCGCAACGGAGGATACACGTGGCAAGTTCAATTCTTGACGGACGCTGATGGTCCCTGCGACCAGAAGGACGACTTGGCTTCGCTGTGCAATGCCCCCGGAAATGTCCCCAAGCTGTGCGATGCCGGTGGTGCCACCCCCTGCGATACCGATTCGCTCCTGGGGACCTGCCTCCAGCCCAATTCGTGCGACAAGCTCACCGTCCTCGATGCCACGGACAACCAAAACGGCGTCAACTTTCCGGGGGGCAACGAAAAGCAGGCCGTGTTTGTCAAGGACAGCGACTACATCGGGTGGGAAGATGGTTCAGTGGTTGACAGCACCGGAGTGTCGAAGGAGTACCAACTCCTCGTCGATGGAGTCGCGACGGCATGCCTTCCGCACAATGCGCTGGCCGAGAACGTGAGGGCGGTCATTCAGGCAGTGCTCGACAGCGGTGCCGGCGGCAGCGTCCGCGTCGATCGGACTCGGTCCGAACACCTCGCGGAGAATGGATTTGTCTACTATCTCACTTTTTACGACGTTGGTGACCTTCCCATGCTTGGCGCGTCTTACGCGGATGGCGCGTGCGCTGCTGACTTCGAGGCCAGCCAGACCGTCGTGGTGACGTCCCTGCTCGACGGCGCGCTGCATCCCTCCAGCTGCGACGATTGCGCCGATGGCATTGTTCAGAGGGGCGATTTCACCACACTGGAAGTAACAGGCGAGGGCCTCAGTGGCACGCTGGCGTGGAACGCGGAGCCCGCCAGCGTCAAGGCGCACCTGGAGCAGACCGGTGGTCGCACCGTCGACGTCACGCGCACCGTCTTGGACAAGTATGGCACCGTCGAGTGGCTGGTCACGTTTACGGAGAATGTTGGGGCGACGCCGCCAGGCGCGGGCGACGTCGATCCTATCACAGTGGCGCAAGAGCCAGACACGGCAGGGCGTAGCGCCAGCGTCGTGGTCAGCGAAATGGTCAAGGGATCGGCGGGTCTCTCCGGGTCATTCAGCCTCGACTACCAATCCTCGAGCGGCCCTCGTGCCTTTTCGTTCGACGAGTCTCCCCAGCGAATGTCGCGCAAGCTCGAAGAAATGAGCACGGTCGGAAGCGTGTTTGTCGCTAGAGATTGCTACCCCAGCTGCTCCTTGGGTGGCTGGGGAGGCACGGCCGTCTCGCCTGGAGCAGTTGGTGGCTATGAATGGACTGTTTATTTCCTAAAGAACCCAGGAAGCTCGGACGGCGTCACGTTTCCTCCGGGAAGTGGTGCGATGCACCCGCCGGCCATTGACCACGCCCTGCTGTCTGGCAAGGATGCCACTGTCGTCACGAGCTCGACCTCGGAGGGATCGGAGCCATTGGCAGGGTCCTTCAGTCTAGTCGTCAACGCAGAAGGAACCAAAGCGATGCCCTACGACATTGATGCCTCTGGAATGACGACTGCCGTCAATGATCTCCAATCGATCGGGGACGTGTCTGTTGTGACAGGAACCTCGACGAATCATCTCATTCCAGGAATCACAGCCAGCGTCCTTGCCGATGGCACCCTGGCATCACTGACCGGAGGAGACATGAGGGAGCACCTGGCCCCTGGCGACTCGTTCCGCATTGGCGGGGCCAGCGATGAAATAGACGGCGCAGAACGGGTTGGGTCGGCCGCACTGTCGCCGCGATCCCCAATACTGTCGAGTGTGCAGCTCGACAGCCGCACCCGTCTCAATGCAGGCGAGACCATTCGAGTGGGAGGCGACATGTACTCCATCGCCAAGACCGACGTCGAAGTTCAGCAGATCGCCGTCCACCGGGCGAGCGGCATTGTCGATGGCGACTTCTATCAGCTCAAGGTTGCAGTAGATGGCGTGGAAGACACCACGGTGTGTCTGACGTTTGATGCGGCGGCCACGGAGGTCGAGTCGGCACTGAATGGCTTGTCGATTCTGAGTGACAAAGGGGGCGTCCTCGTCACCAAGACGGACACCTCAACTGGCTTTGTTGGCGACGCTCACTTGTACAAGGTGTACTTTTCTGGCGACGCCCTGGTTGGAGATGTGGACGAGATGGTGGCAGAGCAGTGTGCCAGCGGCATTCCGCCAGGCGTCGACGCGACAAACTCGCACGTTCACGTCCGCACGCTGATCCAAGGTGGAACGACAGAGCACCAGCGCGTCACCTTGGCGTCTGATTCGGGCAGCACCACAGGCTCGGCCTTCCGATTGACCGTCTCTGATGCGGACTCCAACTCGTGGGACTCTCCTTGCTTTGAGTGGGGAACGCCGTCCCTCGACATTTCTTCCCTCATTGACGCCGATGCGTTTTCGTCCGGCGCGCTCACGGTCGACTCCGTCGCCGACCTTGGCGACAACCGCTACAGCATTGCAGCAACGAGCTTTGTCGAGGGCGTTGTGCTCGTGGGAGACTACGCCAACCCAGGCAACAACTGCCCCGGCCACGTGCTGTCACTCGGCTCTGACGGCAAGTCGGTGGTGATGGAGGCTTCAACCGCATGCTCAGCCGCGCCTGGCGATGCGTTGTACGTGGGCAGCGACATTACAATCCTGGATTCCGCGACGGACAACGGCTGGAGCGTGTCGGAGGTGACAACCCTCAAACTATTTTCGGATGCCGAGATCGTCGAGTCTAGTGATGGATTGTACAAGCTCACTGTCGAGTTCGAGGGCGTGTTCTCGAGCACGTCGTGCCTTGCTTATGACGCGTCTGCCCAGGACATTCAGCACGCAGTGGGTTCGTTGTTTGATTACAACCAGGACGGAACGATTGACTCGCTGGATGCAGATCACATTGCAGTCTCGCGAGAAGGCGACGGCTCTTCGGCTTCTGGATTTGGCTACACGTACCAGTTCTTGAGCAATGGCTCTTCCTCTTCAATTGGCCCCAGCGGGGTCTTGGGATCGAACGCGCCCAAGTTCTCAGTTGTGGACATTGGCGTCGCAGGAGGCTGCGTCGACTACGGCATCGAAGGAGCACACGTCACAGACACGGCCTCCACGACAGACGAGAGCAACGTCATCTCGCTCGGCCCAGACGATGACATGACCATCACGGCCAGGGCGAGGCTGAGGGCCAGCTCCTCGCTGGACGCGTCCAAGGTGTACACGGTGGACCACACGAGCGGCGATGGGAGTACTCTCGTGCTGACGGAGACCTTCGACGGCTCCACCACGACGGGAACCGCCACTCTGCACCTGATTGATGACGGCACTCCCCAGTTCAACGTGGAAATTGTGCGCGAGGGCGTGGATGAATACGTCTACGACATGTTCTTCACAGGATCGCACTGGAAGGACGTGCCAGAGATGACGGTCAACGTCTTTGGCGATGGAACTTGCACTGCGTCTTACTCTGACATTGCCGATGGCATGAATAGGCGCATCAGCGTGAGCACTGTTTTGGATGGCGGCGTTTCAGCTGATGCGGAGTCGATCTATGCGCTGGACCGAGCGGTTCGACGCGACCTGGCTGGGACGCACGACCTTTTCGTGGTTCCACCTGTTTTGACTGTTCACTCGGATTCGTCCGAAGTCCAGCGAATCATTGTCAAGGACGAGGACAATAGCGCTATCTGGGGATCGGGCCAGCCATCCTACACGCTTTCCTTTGGAGGGGAGTCCACGGAATGTCTTGCATACGACGCTTCGGACGTTGATGTCGAATACGCAATCAACTCGTTGAGCTCTCTTTGTCCTGGCTTCGATGCCTGCGTCACGGTCACTCGGAGCGAAGACGTGTCGCTGGCGCCGAATGGATTCGTGTACGCTCTGTATTTTGACTCGTCTTCAGTCGCCAGGACGGACATTGATGGGCTGCTGGCGGACGCCTCGCACGTGGATTGCTCGGCCTTTGACTCTGCCGGCGGCGAGCACGTCCTGATTGAAACGCTCCAGCAGGGACAGAGCTCGGCCGAGTACTCTGATCTCCAGGTGCCCTTTGGCGGAAGTCATGTGGAGCGGTGGCTAGGCGAGCCGCAAACCGACCTGCCAATATACCGAGTCAGCGGAACGCACTGGTTCGTCCGCTTCGAGGAGGCACTTGGCAGCGTTGACGTGGCACTCGACTCAAGCGACCTCTCGTCCAACTCGGAGGCGTCCACGGAGGAAGTCCTGGCGGGCTCCAACCCCGATCGCGTCGTCATTACAGGCCTGTCCACTGGAATACCGCACTTTGCGCAAGTCCATGCGAGGACGGGGCTTGGCTTCTCGCCTCCCAGCGATGCTGTGAGCGCAGTTCCGAGCGGCCGACCAGAGAAACTGCTGAATGTGGCGACGGGCGTCGCCTTGCGCCAGAACGAGGTCCAAACCGTGACCATTGCAGCGACGCACCAAAAGGAGGTTCAGGCCGTGACAACCTCTGCCATTGCCATCCCCGAGGTGCAGGAAATCACCCTCGAGGGCACCGAAGGCAGCGACATGAGCACCTACCTATTCTCGCTTCGTAATCCTGAGGTGCAGGTGGTGAAGTGGGCGTCGGGGTCGCCTGTAACAGCGGGTTCGTTCTTCCTCAAGCTCCGTTACGTGGACCGAGTTGCCTCGAACCTCGCTGGTTCCATCGTTTACAAGGAAATGAAGACGCCCTGCATTGAGTTTGATGCCACGGCCGAGGACGTCAAGCGCGCCATGGAGACTGACGCCGTGGAGAATGGTCTTGGCGCAGATTCGGTCCGCGTCACTCGATCTGGCAACCGCAGCTACTCGTCCGAGCACGGCTACTCGTACAAAATTGCCTTCGTTGGGAGCGACGTGCGAGGAAACGTGCTCGAGTTGACGTCCGATCTGGGGTTGACGGGCTTGGACTCGACCGATGGCACCACGTGCACCGCTTTCGAGTCGCCCACCAACGACGCATCGCTCGAAATATGGACAGAGAATGAAGGAGAGGCGCTGGGCACAGATACGCCACGCGCTGAGGTCATTGTCGATGCCAACACAGCAATTGTCAGTGGAGAGTTCCAGCTGTCAGTAGATTATTTCGGCCAGCAATTGACCACCGAGTGCATCCCCTGGGATGCAACTGAGGATCAGGTGAAGGCGGCACTTGATGGCTTGGCCAACGTTGACTCTGTGCGTGTGGATCGATCTGGCGATGGACTCTTGTCGGACGGAGGCGCACACCTCGTGATCGAAGGCTACACCTTTGCGCACGATGCGGGAAGCACCTTCTTGGCGTCGAGCAGCGATGGCTTGGCGGACGTTCTCTTTGAGGGCGACGTCATCAAGCTCTCCTCCCAGTCCGACCCTTCGTTCTACCGAGTTGTCTCCCTCAGCGGCGACACCATGGTCCTCGACAAGCCTTTCGAGGGAGATGACGCCGCTACAGCTACAGTGACCCGCTACTTTGGCTATAGATACGCCATTCACTTTGATGGCAACACGATGCACACTGACGGGACGGACTCCTCCGGATTCCTGCCCGGACAGGGATTGAACTTTGTCGTGGTCGAGCCCAACAGCTGCCAGCCGCTTCAGGCTTACCACAACAACGTTTTGATGGATGTGAGCGACATTCCAGATGCAATCGCAATCGTTCGCGCGGTGGCCAAGTACGATGGCGAGCACACGCTGCCCGGCGCCCCAACTAGCGCGTCGTCCGACAGCATTGCCAACGCTCTCGTCGCCTCGCTCCCCATGAGCATCACGGAAGCCCAGGCAACGCAAAGCCTGGAAACGTCCGACAACGGCTTGACATTTACCATCACCTACGGCGAAGACGACGGCGACGTGCCCCTCATGGTGTGCAACCAGCCATCGCTGACCTCGTTGGCGGCGTGCGACACGAGCACCGTCATGGACGGCAATGAGATTCGCGGCAATTTTTATTTGGAGTCTTCGGACCCCATCCCCCACAACGCCAGTCCGGAGGAGGTGGCGGCCGCTCTCGCAGGCGTCTCGGGCATTGGAAACGTCGAAGTCTCGAGATCGCAGGCGGATGGCCAAGGAGGGTACACGTGGCTCATTACCTTTTCGGACGACCGCGGTGATGTGTCTCTTCTTCAGGCATCGAGCTCGCTCACCGGCAAGGGGGCATCGCTCGATGTCACCGAGGTCATCAAGGGCAACGAGCTGGGCGGATCATTTGCGCTGTCGTTCGAGTCCGAGACGACGGCGGATCTGCCGTTTGACGTGGATGATGCCACGTTGCAATCTTCCCTTGAGGCTTTGAATGGGCTGGGACAGGTTGAGGTGCATGCAGAGGGATTAACAGACTCGGAGTTTGGTCGATCGTTCGCTGTCACATTCTTGGACGCAAGGGGAGATGCGCCGTTGCTTGCTGCCGACGCAACCAAGCTGACTGGCCTCGGAAGCGCCGTCTCCGTGTCCGAGTCCACCAAGGGCAGCCTTACTGCGAAAGACGCCCTCTACATCAGCTTCGAGCTGCCCCCTAGCTGCGCAACGTCTGACGTGGGCCGAGCGCATTGCGGCGATCCCATCGCAGAAACAGTTATTGAGCTCAGCACGAGCGTGGACTTCACTGGCTCGGTCAAGGCCCACCAGTACTCGCCCGACTACTCGACCCAGGTCGTCTCAACAGCGTATGCCGGGGATGCGTCTCCTCAACCGTTGAGTGGATATTTCACCCTTGCGTACAATGGAATCGAGTCTGAGCCAATACACGCCCACGCGAGCGCAGGAAGCGTCCGCCATGCTCTCGAGGGGCTTCCTGGCATCAACACTGTCAGCGTCGAGAGGACATACGCAGCACAGGCCGCGCCAGGAGTTTGCGTCGACGTCATTGCTGGCTCCTGGTTGGTATCTTGCAGCAGCTCCTGCAGTCCCTGCAACTTTGCCGCCGAAGGAATCAAGGCTGGCTCGCTCATCAAACTGGGCGAGGACTGGCGCCGTGTGGCGTCTTCGTACGACGGCGTCCAAGAATCGTTCGAGATTGCCTCAGTCGAAGACTCCTCCATCAAGATGGCACATGTTGGCGACAGCTTGGTTGGTTGGGACCTCCAGGTCTGGAGCGGAGGGTACGAATGGACCGTCGAGTTGCTGAGCGTCGATGGGGACGCCAAGCTCTTCTCCGCCCCTGTGCACAACATGCTGCCTCCCGAGGCGGCAGTGGAAATCGCCACCAAGGATTGCGACAAGTGCCTGTATGCGGATGGGCTGACGCCCGACGCTCAGTACTACGTTCGGGCTCGCGTCAGGAACGAGAGGGGCTGGAGCGAGTACAGCGATGCCGTTTCTGCAACTCCGCGGGGCATTCCGTCGGCCCCAACGAATGTCCAAGTGCGCGCCGTCTCCGGGGAGTGCCTCGAAGTGCAGTGGATGCCTCCAGTGTACGGAGCGCCCCTGGCTTCTTACGTTGTGCAGTGGGATCGCAGCGATGCCTTCAGCCAAGCTGTTGGCGATTCCGCGTCCTGCTCGAGTCTTGAGTTCGGAAGCTGCGTCTTGCCCGACCCTAACGCTGCCTCTCACGAAGTCTGTGGGCTGCAATCATCGCAGACATACTTCGTTCGTGTATTTGCTCTCAACGAAGTTCCCGCCCAAGACAACACAAAATGGTCGGGCATTCTTCCTGCCATTCCTCAAGATCAAGTTCCAGATCCTCCATCTTCTTTCGAGGCCCACGTGCTCTCGAGTGATGGCCTGCAAATCCTCTTCGATTGGCCTGCGCGCGACGGCGGCCAGCCGATCAGCGAGTTCGTCGTCACTTACGACACGAAGGAGGACTTCTCCACGTCTCACGAAATGAGCATTGCGCCATCGCTTCCGCAAGTGATCCCTGGCAGCAGTGATCGGTACATTTTCGATCTCGTCCCCACGAGCCCGCCGTTCACCCCCGGTGAAACATACTACCTCAAGATGGCCGCCGAAAACAGCGTTGGACTGGGCGTTGCCTCGCTCACTACTTATGGCGCATCCTCGGGCCCACTCGCTCCACCGAGTGCGGCAGTCCTGACAACGCTCGATCAGAGCGACATGCCCGTGACGGAAGCGACAGTGTCATGGGCCCCTCCTCTATCAACGGGCGGGTATCCCATCAATGGCTACCTCGTGGAGTGGTGGTCCGAGGAAAAGCTTCCCGAGGTGCAGACGGTGCGGCTCCTCTACACGTCTCAGCTGTCGGAGACCACCTTCACGCTGTCCTACAGTCCCTCGCCGACGGTCAAGAGGGAAACGTCCAATTTGCCCTGGAATGCTTCCGCGGATCTCGTCCGAAGGGCCCTCCTCAATCTCGGATGGAACGAGAATGACGACCTGTTGTTGATCAGCGACGTCGAAGTCTCGAGGACCACCCTAGCCAATGGCTATCAGTGGACGATCACGTTCGGCGACAACTTAGACCGGTCTCTCAACGACGGCGACCAAGCGAGCCTCTCGGCCAGCGTCATGGATAACGGCGATGCCGGGTCTCCCACGATCACCGTGTCCACGTCGCAAGACGGCCGGCGCCCAGGGGGCAGGAACGAGGTGCAATACTTGCAGGTGGTGGGCACGGGCACGCTCTCGGGCTTCTATCGAATGAAGTTCGAGGGAAGCGTGTGGAGCGCGCACATCCCAGTCAATGCCGATGCAGTCACTATTCAAAAGGCTCTCGAGCAGCTCAGCACGATCGGTGAAGTCACTGTCACGCAAAACGACAGTGTTGATCAATCACAGATTGGTACCGGTGGTGATCTCGTTCATCATTATGCGATCACCTTCGTGAGCAACTCTGGCAATGTCGAAGCCCTGGTCGTAGATGCCACGCCCATCGTTTCGCCAGACGGCAATGCGAATGTGATCATCGTTGATGGCAGCAATTCGCTTGACACTCTCAACACCAAAGACAGCGCAGCAATTCCTGGAGAGCTTCCAGTGCACTACGGATCAGCATTGGTGGATGCAACGGCCGATTCCTACAAGATCACTGGCCTGGTCACAGGTCTCGAGTACTTTGTGGCTGTTTCCGCGAGCAATGCCGTGCACGGTCACAGTCATCGGTTGCTTCCCACGCCCTCCTCGATCACACCGCCACTCCAGACACCGGGAAGTCCACAGCAAGTCACCCTCGATGTGAATAGCGGCTACAGCGATTCTCTGGTTGTCAGCTTCGACCCGCCCGAGAGCGATGGCGGCTCGGATATTTTGTTCTATCGCGTGGAGCTCGACCCCACGCCCTCGTTCGACAGTCCAATAGTTCAGGACTTCTACTGCCCTGCAGGCAACAGACGAACCGAGTGGGAAGTGGAGACCTCGGTCGATGGAGGCGGGGTGATCAGTGGTGGCAGCTTCCGGCTCGAGTTGGAGGTGGACGGGTTCTCGAGCGTCACCGCTGAGATCCCCTATGATGCCGTCGCTCTGGCGAGCAACGAGACGGGGATATTCGAGGAGCTGCTGCCCAATCTCTCGACGACTGCCAACAGCAACGCCCTTTCGACGATACCACCGGTGGATATCGAAGGGGTGCTGTTCCCGGGCGATAGGCTGCGCTTTTCGGGTCAGAGCGCTCCGTACAAGTACTACGAGGTCCAATCAGTGACGGGCACAAGTGCAGTCCTCACGGAATCATTCCTCGGCGACGACGGCGTGCAGGTGAGCACTACCCGGCATTACGGCGGGCGCGGCAGTCCTCTCTCGTCCAGGGTGCACTGCACGTACGACGCGGATCTTTGCCCGGACGAGGACAAGTCTGGCAGCATGCAGTCCAAGTTGGAGGCTCTCACCACTGCGATCGAGAGCGGCGTCTCGGTGGACCGAGAAGGCCCTCGCTCAGACAACTCGTTCATTTGGCGAGTCACCTTCCTCGACGACGCGTACCCGCAAGGCAGCGACTTCGACCTCAGCGTGCACAGCACTTCTCTGACTGCCACGGCAGGGACTGCGCAGGTGGCGACGAGCCTGCTGAACAGCGGCCATACCTACAGCTCCTGCACCGGATCTCTGGTCACGCCAACCTACGGCGGCTTGGTCAAAGGGCTCTTGTACAATGCTCGCGTGAGCGCGCGGAACAACGAGGGTTACAGCCTTCCCGCGGCGGCACCACTGGCAGTGGCTCCAAAGGTGATACCGAGCGCGCCCACGGGGGTGACGCTGGACGTCGTCTCCGCCACGGAACTGAGAGTCATCTTTGGTTCGCCGGCGGACAACGGAGGCGACACGATCACATCTTACCTCATCGAGTGGAGCCTGAGCTCGAGCTTTGCCGAGGCGGAGAGTTCAACCCTTGTTTATCTAGCCGGAGGAAGCCCTTTCTTCGTCAACATTGATGGCTTAACCACCGGCGAGAGTTACTACGTCCGAGTAAGAGCACGAAATTCCCAGGGTTATGGAATCAGCCAAATGTCGACGCCGTCGAGTCTCAACCCTCATCAAAAGCCCGCTCCGCCCACGAATGTGAGGCTAGGGGTTACCAGCAGCACGATGCTAACTGTAGGCTGGCAGGCTCCGCTGTCAAACGGCGGCGATTTGATTCAGAAATACCGCATTGAATGGGACACACGAGCCTCCTTCGCATCGAGCTCTGCCCCGCCTCACAAAGGCTACATTGATGTGGACGCCGACGTGTGGAGTCAAACGCTCCAGCTGCTTTCGGACGAAAAGTCCTACTACCTCAAAGTCTACGCCTCTAACACGGCGGGGTTTAGTTCTGGTCAGCTGGCAACGCCCAGTGACGCGACCCCGGCCAACCAGCCTCCTGGAAGCCCTCACTCGCTGCTGGCATCTTCGGGCTCTGCCATTGGGGCCATTGAAGTCTCCTGGCAGAGGCCGAGGATTCCGGCGCATAACATACCTTGCTCCAACAATGGCGCGACAATCCTCGACTGCCCAACGCCGTATGGAGGCAGTATCCCTGCCAGCGACGGCGGGCAGGACGTCTACGAGTACGAGCTTGAATGGAACGAGAGAGTTGATTTCCTCGGGAGCGACGGCGGCCGAAAGACATACGTGGGCACTCACGCCGTTCTGACCAACCTCTACCCCGGTCGAACCTACTTTGTTCGAGTTCTGGCGCGTAATGCGGTCGGCTCAGGCAAATATGGTCACGTCGTTGCTACAACAGCAAAGCAGTAAAGAGTCCAAGTCTTCAACATAAATCTAGCTCCAAGTCTACACAAATCAAGACAAGCAACAATTACTCCTGTACTCCGTGGGCTATGGCGTGGTCCTTCATCCCCTCACTCAACTTGATGGAGCGACGGCGGCCGCAAGACATACGTGGGCACCCATGCTGTTCTGACCAACCTCTACCCCGGCCGAACCTATCACACGAGGGTTCTGGGAAATACGGCGAGACTGTGACTGCTGTTGCAACATGATTCAAGCCTTCAACATAAATCTACTTAGCTCCAAGTCTACAAATCAAGACAAGCAGCAATTACTCCTGTACTCCGTGGGCTTGATCTGCCTCATATTAGATTCCCTGGTTCCTCTTCCTGCTCTGCCGTCTTGTCCTTGCTCTGCCCATCCCCTTCAGGCTCAGCGGCCTTGCTTGAGCAACAAACTTCGCATCAGATGCACTCTTGATCGCCTGATCCTGATCTTGCTTCCGCCGGGCGGCAAAACCGCAGGTGATGGCACCCAAACGCGCCGGCTCGCCCCTTCAAGACCAAGTTGATGGCAGCCGTGCTTGCAGCACGTCTCCCGACCTTCCAGGCTCTCTCATAATTCGAAGGAAGAGCCCCTGACACACATCAAACATGAAGTTTCTCTCCGTCGCCTTCCTCGCATCTGCCGCCGCTGCCGCATCGGTCTCCACCTTCGATAGGGATGCTATCCTCGAGAAGGTGCAGCGCAGGATGCTCGCGCCGAACCGCTACCGCCATCTCAAGCTCAGCGACGAGTGCCTCGCGGCCAACGAAGCGCTTGCTGAAGATCCCACCTTCGTTGCCGCCGTGGAAGGCGCTGTAAGCGGCTGCCCAGAGGCCATCAGCCAGACTTCCGACAAGATTACCATGGACTTCACCGTGTGCCCGGAAGTGGCGGAAACCATTCGCGATGTCTGCAACGAAGTGAACGGCACGATTGTCGAGACGGAGAAGCTCACCGTTACGTGCAGTGCGCAGGGCGAGAGCTTCACGATTGAGAGTGATGGCATTCCCGAGTGCTTGGATGAAGTCTGCGACGCGACGCAGTGGGACGATCATGTTGCAAACATCAACGAGGATCCCGAGATGAAGGCCCTGCTCGCCGAGATGGGAGCCGAGTGCACCGTCAATAGCGGTATGGCCGGAGGTGTTGGCATGGTGGTGCTCGCGGTTGCCGCTGCGGCGGCTGCCTTCCTTGCGTAACGGGGGAAAGATGTGGTATGTAGGGGGGTCTTTGTGCCAATTGATTGAAGCAGCCAGATTTTGAGAAGCGTGGCCCGGGGATAAGTGCAGTGATCATGTCTTACAATTAAGAGAAGCAGTCAATGTCTCGAACAAGTACATTTCATTCAATTCTGTTCAATGTGGTCCGTCCCGCCAACGTCAAACAGTGATGGCCCGTCCGCCGCCTTTGAGAAGGTGGCATCGATGTAATTCCGCAGCTGTGCTCTGTAGACTTCCATCTCTTCCGCAGTGCACAGGCACGCGTCCAGAGCTGCCCTGATCTCAGCCTCGTCCAAATTTGCACCAATGAACACCAGCTCTTGTCGTCTGTCGCCCCACTCCTCGGAGATCCAGTCCTCTCGCATGATCCTGTCATACTCGCTCATGTTGTTTGCAAAGTAGGGCTTCATCTGCTCTTTGGAAAGCGATCCCCACCACTTTCCAGCGGATGAAATGCCAAAGTGCTTTCCCGCATGGCTCCAATACATGGCCGTGTCGTGTCGCCAGGCATCGCCACCGGTCGCTCCGGACCCCGTCGACCACTTGGTCGGTGCCATCCAGCAAAAGCCCTTGGAGCGCAGCACGCCCACAAACATCTTGTTCTCCTCGGGCGTCGACTCGCCTATCTTGCCCTCCTGACCCATACCCATGACAAGCCCAAAGTCCAAGGAATCTTTGATGGGGACGGGCCACCGGTTGAGCAACGCCAGGAGACGTTCCGAGTTGAAAGGCGTGGAACATTTGTAGACAAAGCTGGTAATCCCCAGTTGATCCGCGGCCGTTGTGGAGTGATCCACTGCGGCAGAGTGGTCGTGAGAGTGCGAATGCGATGTGTCCGTACAATCCGGATCACTGCAGTCCGACGAGTGCTCATGAGAGTGTGAATGAGAATCGTCTGTGCACGCTGGATCGTCGCACTCTGCCGCGTGCTCGTGTGAGTGTGAATGAGATTCGTCCATGCAGTCAGGGTCAGTGCAGGCCGATGCCTCGTGCCCATGATCGTGCTCCGCCGACGCCTCGTGGTTGTGCCCGTGCTCGTGCGAATGCGCCGCTGCCTCTGCTTCTTTCGCCTCCTCGTCCAACACCTCTCCTAGCAACTCCCTCGCGCCGACCTTCCCAAACTCCACCTCCCGCAGTTCCGCCTTGTCGTTCATCCCCTTCGCCAGGCCGCTCGCCACGCCCACCTGTTTCTCCCCCGCGATATCTACCTTATTGATCACCAGCAAATCGGCCGCCTCCACCTGCTCGGCCAACAGTTCCGGCACCTTTCGCAAGCCGGTGCAATCGTCGCCCGGCGCCGTCCACCCCTCGCGCTCCATCGCCGCGTCCCACGTCATCCAGTCCGTCCCGAACGTGCACGCGTCGACGAGGGTGACCGTGCGCTGCAAAGAGGCGAGGCGGGTGGCCGGATGCCCCATCAACTCGGCCTGTTTCCAGTTGTCCCGCACGGCCACCGGATCGGCCACCCCGCTCAACTCCACGACGATGGCGTCCAATTCCCGCTCTCCGTTCTGCGTCAATCGCACCACGCTGGTGAAGAGCTCGTCGGCCAGGGAGCAGCTGAAGGGGCGATGCCGTGAGCACACCATTTGATAACTGGATAGTGAGCAAACGACATATCTTTACTCACCAAGCGCACCCGTTTTGCAATTCCACCACCCCCTCGGCCCCGCCGAACTCGACGTCCGTCCGCGAGTCGCTGTTGGCGATCAGTTTGGCGTCGATGTTCACCGAGGCGACGTCGTTGACAATCGTGCCAATCTTGATGTTGGAGTTGTTTTCCAACAGATGCTTGAGGGTGGTCGTCTTGCCGGAGCCGAGGAACCCGGCCAGGAGGATGGTGGGGATGGGCTTGCGCTGTTTTGCAGCATCGGGAGGGGCGCCTTCCACCTGGGAAGTGGATTTGAGGTACGTCGAGGTGGAGAGGGTGCGGGCCGCAAATCGTGACGCGGGATCGTTTGAGAAGGCGGTGGCCAGCGGCCTGCGGGAGGAAATGGGCTGGAACGCCAGCAGTGCAGGGACAGTCCCAAGTCGACGTGATGTGTTGCAAAAAGCCGGAGAACGCCCCGCCGCCGCCGCCAGCGAGGATCGCGGCGCGAGCGACGGGGAGGAGGCCGACGCGCGCCGCCACAGGAGGGCGGTGAGTGATGCGGCGACCATGCGGACGGTGCACATGATGGGTGATGGGTGGGTGCTTTGCTGGGTGGTGTGGCGCCGGTATCGTATCTCCCTCCCTCCCTCCCTCGTCGGCCGGTTGAGACAGAAAGAATGCGAGCCTCCCCGGCCGCCGCGCCGCCGCTTGTGCTGCTCCTGTATGGTACCCCGCGGTCTGCTGGGGCATAGGGTCTAGAGGAGCCGCTGCGTAGCCGCAGCGGCGGGCTGGAATAATGCATGCAATGTGTCCGTCTTGCAATCGAACGTCATCGAACATCATGATGCTGATGGCTGCCGCCCTTCTCGGCCCTGTTGCAATCGGAGTGGGCGCGTTCCAGCCATCCCGCCGCGTGTTGGGATACCCCACCCTCCTCCGTCCCATCCAATCTCTGAACAGCGCAGTCGTCGGCAGTGCGGACGAAAACAGCAAAGCGTCTCCAGCGCCAGATGCCTGCTCCATCATGGTGGGGACGTCGCCCAAGGCGATCAAACTCCGCAAGCAGGTGCAGGCCATCTGGAACGATCCCGACAACACCGCGCCCATCATCCTGCACGGCCCGCGGGGGTCGGGGAAGGGCGAGCTCGCGGAGGAAATCGCGTCGCGCCTCCCGTCCTGGCAGACGCGCAACGTGCATCGACTGTCGCTTGACGACTCGCTCGATTTCATCGATACCGTCCTTGGCACCCACTCCCATCCAGGCCTGCTGGACGATTTGTCGGGGCAAGCGAACACCACGCTGATCTTGAAGGGGTTCCAGTCGTTGAACGTGGAGAGCAGGGAGAGCTACGATCGGCGGGAAGAGTTGGTGCATGCACTGACAGACCTTATTCAGAGAAGATATTACAGCACATTTGAGAATGAAACCAAGCCGTTTCTGCCACGCATTATCGGATGCACGCAACGAGATCCAGACTATTTCAAGAGGGGGCTCGATGATGGCACCGTTGATACCATATTCATCAAGGTCCCATCCTTCGAGAGTCGAACGAAGGATCTGAAGGATATTTCAGTTTGCAAGATTCGAGAGATCGAGCAAAGCCTCGGGATGATCGACGTCAAGTTGAGCAAGGAAGCCACGCAACGCTTACTCGACCATTCATGGGCCATCGATGCCGATGCCGAACTGGACACGGAGCTCTTTGATGCGTTGAAGCTGCTCGCATCTGAAAGGAATTGGAATCCCTTCGCGTATAACACCCTCGAGCCGCGCCATCTGCTCATCAACGCAAACAATGAAAAGATACGGAACCGACTGCTGTACAACGTCCCGTTCCTGCGACAGGCCATCATGTCTCCTTGGATCTTTGGCAAGACGCTGAAATACATCGTTCCGCCGATCTTCGTGGTGATCAACCTTATACTCTGGCTTGGACCGCAGGCAAGAAATGAGAATGCAGTGCTCACGATCTTTTGGGCGGGTTGGTGGCCGGGCATCATGCTCGTGTTCCCGTTTCTGGGGCGCATCTGGTGCACCATTTGTCCCTTCATGGCGTTCGGCAACTTGGCACAGGACGCCGCGCTTGCTATGGACGTGCAACTCAGGAAGTGGCCCAAGTGGGGCCAAACGGCTGGCCCCGCGTTCGCCTTTGGTCTCTTCTATGCCATCCTCATGTGGGAAGAGCTTTGGGATCTGCCTCAGAATGGCGTTCTGTCCTCCTGTCTCTTGCTGTTGATTACGGCTGGGGCTGTTATCAACTCCGTAATATTTGAGAAGAGGCTTTGGTGCCGGTTCCTGTGCCCCATTGGTGCAATGAATAAGATATTTGCAACTGCCGCCATGACCGAGGTTCGGACGTGGAAAGCAAACTGCGACGGGTGTACAACGACGTCGTGCAAAAAGGGTGGCTCGGTTGCTTTGGATCCGGACGATGCATACGCCATTAAGGGATGCACAATGGACCTAAAGAACAATCAATTGAGAGACATGGGCGATTGTGTCATGTGCATGAGCTGCGTGAAGAACTGCGAACGGGAAGCACCAGAGTTCAATGTGCGCCCGCTCGGTCAAGACTATGGTCTCCCGTGGTTTCTGCCCAAGCAGCTCCAGAAGCCGGAGTTCTTAGCGCCATCGCAAGTTGAGACGAACTTTTGGTTGGGAGGCATCCTTACAATCCTGCAGGGCGGTGTCGCTCTGCATTATCTGCCGAAGATACTGACAGATGTGGGCCTGGACCCAACAATTGCCGCGGCGCCACCTGCTTTTGATTTGCCATTTGCCCAACACGCAGCTCTTGCGGCTGTGATACTGGCGTTTCCAGGCACACTGAGTTATGCGGCCGATGCTGCCGCTGCGCCTCTGGAATCACTGGTGAACGTCTTCAGGCGAGAGTTGACTCGTAGACCAGCAGAAAACTACGCCATCGTCAAACTATATGAGTCTCTCGTGGCCCAAGATACCGATCTGGCCGAAACAATGAAGGAGTTTGATGTGGATGGAGACGGCGTTGTCGCTGACTGGGAGCTGAAGGAAGCATTTCAGAGGCTCGGAATCCCAAGACCACAGCACGAGCTTTTACAGAATGTCCTGACGCAAGAAGGTGGTGAAATTTCCGTTTCAACGCTATTTGACGAGATACAAGAGTTGTACTTTGACATCAAAGAGACGGAGCAGCCGTCGCGGCCAACGTATCGAAGCGTCAAGGCAGAGAACGAGCTTCAAACGCAACTTACATTCGTGGAGATCTTCAACAGACTAGACAGGAACGGAAACGGTTTTATATCGAAGGAGGAGTTCGCCACGATGTCAGATCAGGGGTACTTCAAGAGACCTCTCACAGAACAGCAGTCGAATGCCTTGTTTGACAAGGCCGACGTTCTCGGCCTGGGAAGGTTGAACCTCTTTGAATTCATGAGCATCCTACGAAAGACTGTCAAGGTTGGCATCCAGGAAATTGGGTATGGCTACCTTCCTCTCGCGTGGGGGTCGCTGACTTCCTATTGGCTAGGACTGGGGATGCGAGAGTAAGTCTCAATTACTTGCCTGCTGTTTTACCTTGCACCAGCCGCTCTCATACATACACTGTCCATCGCCCAGACTCGGCTTGTCCCTCGCTCGGCTGCCGGAGACTTTCTACCTGCCATTTTCAGAGGAAATGAAATCCGGGCTCCCGCAATTCGTAGCTGACTGGGGCACCATCCATGCTGTTCAATTCGTTGTGATGGTTACGTCCTTTGCTTGCACCATATCGTTGACCCAAAAGCTGTGCGACGACAACAGGATCGGTCCTGTTCGATTCGGAGCTCACGCCGCTGTCCAAACGATTGGAACCGCACTCATCCTCTATTTGATGTTGAGCCCGGAGCTACCCATTTCTGCCTACCGGTAGCATTAAACCAATGCTCGTTTTCCTCGCTGCTTTCTCAGCCCCGTAGGAGCTGGTAGACGCCAGAGTTGTGATGTAACCGCCATAATATTAAACATTGATGCTCCATCAACAAAATCTCGTGCCATTTCCCCTGGTTAGCTGCCTACTGCACCTCAAACGTCTCTGCATCATTTTCACTTGCCGCCATTTGTAGCCTCTCCCTTCTGAAGGAAAAAGTTGATGATATCTGCAAAGCTCACCACACCGATCGGCTTCATGTCGGCGTCTACCACGAACACTCGGTGAAATCCCGTTTTGGCCAGCATCATCACGACGTGCCCCACCGTCGCGTCCTCGTGCACGTGGCAGGACGGATACTTGTCGTCTTTTACGATCTGGCTCTGCCGGACCTTGGCGAGGTAAGAGATGATGTCCATGTCCATGCCCGTCCGCCCTGCGTCCATCACGGCATTTTTTATGTCCCTGGCCGAGGTGTTTCCAATGAGCTTGCCATCTTCGTCCACCACCGCAATGCCACTCAACCGTTTGGAATCCAACAGCTCGAAGGCGCTGGCGGCGCTCGCCTCGTCGTTAATCTGCAC